>JAPOND010000050.1:93682-103689 GCA_028829205.1 Ithomia salapia aquinia | reverse complement strand
GATTTTTAAGTAACTACCAGGATGACCATCTCGTCTGGCCGTATGTGAAACAAAGAATTGTACTAAAAGCAATCATCTTTGGAATGGAAAAAATTAAATGTATATGTCCTAGCACTCTAGTATAGGGAGTAAGAGTTCATGACACAGCGTTTCTATAAAAAAATTACAGCTATGCAAAAAAAAATAAAAATCGGCGTATCTTCTTCCGAGTTTTAAGGACCAGTCTTGAACCCACTTATGAAGCACCCCAAAAATCATCAAAGAAAAGTTATTTCAGAAGTCAACTTCTGAAATATCTAAGTAAATAAACAAAGGCGCCTATGGCTTCGTTCCGAATAATATACCTACTTATCCCAGATTCTATCTTGATTACATCTGTATTATTCTTGGAGTCAGTCTACTTAGTAACATCAGGATGTTAATGAAAGTAATACAAACTATCCACGTTCAAAGGAAGATTGAATCTTGTAGATGTCCCGAACTTTCTTATTCATATTATTTCTCTCTACTAAAACCTCTCGTTCTATAAAGTCTATCTTTTTGTATAGCTCCTATTATTTTGTCTAAATAAATAGATTAAACTGTATACGACTGTATAAAGCCATAATTGAAGAATGGAATTAAATTGCAAGAAAAATTACTTAGAAAATAGAATAGCTACACACCGTTTAGTTCACAAATAAATTTGTTTCTCTCCTATTAAATGAAATATTTATTATTATAATTTCGCTTAGATATCTGTAAATTATATACACCTAAATTTATTAACTCAATAGACGCCTATACGGCACTGTCAATAAAATGAGTTGAGGAGCTGAAACCGTATGCAAGGCATACAGAACAAAGATGCCACAGTTCTCACACAAAGCTTTTATTTATTCATCCTTCAGCAAACTGCAGAAAATCGATCGCATGCTTGGAAATAAGTTTTACGAACGGTTTTCAGAAATGCAAGAATAATGATTTGTATTTTCCTGAGATTATTTATTTCTATATTCTTTGTTGGCGATTTATGATGAGTTTATTACACTCATAAACATTTTTTGCCTAATCTCACATCAATCAAATATAAAAAAATATTATATTTAAACAACACTTACTTAATAAACATGCAAATGCCAGTCTTCTCCATGGCTCGCGAAATTCCTTTCCAAGAAGCAAGCATGGAGTACTTCTGCTTTGCCGTCAGAGGCAACCGAGGATCTGTAGCAGGCGGGGGACCGTCTCCCAAGTCCTGGGCGTTGTTCCCTCTCCGCTCAGAAGCAGCCAGCTTACCCAGCTGACAACCCATTGCTATCACTAGGACTATCACCGTATCACTCACTAAATTGACATGTTTCACACTTTTCTCACAATTAAACCGTCATTATAATTCACTTTTACTTTAAAATAAATTTTTATTATTGTACACTATAACGGCTTCAAAATCATTCCGTAGTTCACGAGCGTCCACGTCCCGGCGAAGAGTGTCTCGGCGCTGAGCACATCTTTATCTTATCTAATCTTGTACCTGTGGAAAGAGACAATGTTAGTAACAAGTACACTGGTTGCCACATTATACATATTACACTGAAATGGACGATATCTAGCGACATCTTTATTATAATTTGCATCATATTTTGAATAAAATTAACCAAGTTCCATTTTAATAAAGTTAACACATTTTACCTACATTTAAAGTAAGGATGCTAAAAATGCATTTTATATTTTTTATATGGGATTAATAAATTCAATTTTAAAATGAATTTGCAACTAAACTGCGTTCAAATTTTACATGCAAGTAGTAAAAAATATGGTCTGCATTTTTACATTTTTGTATGAGAATCTGTTGTTGGAAAAAAACCCATATAATAGAGGTTTTAAAAAAAATATTAAACTTTATTCGTACGAGTATGTCTTTCATTTTGAAATTTAAGTAGTAACTTAACTTCTTATACCTTTATTATATAGGTAGTAACATATGATGATAATGCCCATATGTATCGTTCCCGACGGGTATTCACCTCGTTTATTTAAAGACAATACAAAACCAGTCATAAAGTCAATTTTACAAATGAAAGCAATTTTCTTCAATAGAATATTTATCTGTGAACCTCGATACCGCTTGTCAAGTAGACAAAGGTAATTCAGAAGTAACTTGGTAACTAACTTAATGCTAGTTTATTAACTAGATTAATTTGTCTGTCCGTCTCAGTTCAGTGACATTGTTGTCGCCGGAAAATGATGACTCCACCGGAATATTAAGATATATTTAATGAAGTCGTTTGAGCTGTGTTGCTGTCCTTGTAGACATCGTTTTAATATTTTATTTTATTTATTGCTCTCGGACTCTGCAGTTAGATGAATTCGTGAATTCATTTTAGCCGTTTTATTATATTTCTTATTTTTAATTTATATTTACAAAACAAAAGGGCTCGGGTTTGATTCCCGAAAGAACAGGTACGTATGTGATGAGCATATTTGTCTGATTTTTGGATCTGGCCGTTAATTAAATATATTCAAGTATTGTGTATTTCTATGTATTTGCATCGTTGTCTAAGTCCCTTAACACAAATAATTTGCTTACTTAGGGGTTAGCTTAATTTGTGTGATTTGTCCAGTACCTATAAATATTACCGCATTAGAGAAATATTCTCTGTTTCGCGGTGGGTTTAAAACATTGAATAACAGATACAAAGAACACCTTAACTCGAAACAACGATCTATGAAACAGACAAACAAGAGTAGCGTGATCGAACCCACGACTTTGGCTCAACAGCAGGACTAACTAACCACTACACCAACGGGCCAGACGAACTATGTAGGTATATTAGAGTGTGAATTTGAAATCTACTGATCTCTTAATTAACATTGCTACCAGATAATCTTTTGTTTAAGATAAAATTTTGAACGGATTACATTAGTTAAAAATAGCTTTTTAAAATTATTACATAATACTTTGAATGATGATTTTTAAAATATTAATACTAATAATATATATTTACAATAGAATGTCTTGAATACAATGACGACAGCTGTCAATAATTATTTCACGCCTCATCTCAGATTTGGTTTCAAAATATCTATTTTCAGATTTTATATTTAAAAATCATAGTTAAGCGTTAAGTGTTTATGCAAATATAGACGTAATTTCTGTGTAATAATAGCTATTTTCGTGTGTTATATAATTAGCTTAAATATGGTGCGGGCACGGTTTGTCATGCTTATGGTCGAACATGCGTGAAGGTTGTTAGCAACATTAACATGAGCGTGTTAGTACATGTAGCAGTGGAAATAGGAATTTATGCTTTATTTATATTAAATAAATATATTTGTATAATTTAATTTATATAATACTAGCAGTGCCGGCGGCTTTGCTTCGCACTAGGTACTAGTACTAGTATATACCACGTGATTCACATAATCTGACATAACTTTTTATTTTATTAACCGATTTAAATGAAACACTAAATGTTAAGTGAAACCTATCATAATACATTGCTGAAAACCGCATCTAAATCAGTTAAGCCGTTTCCAAGAAAAAACGTGCACTACATACAGAAATACAAACAAATAGACAATAAGAAAAAAACATTGTTTTGTGTTCTCTTGCTTGTGTAAAGACCCCCATTATGATTTTTTTATTTTATTTTTCATGTACAGACATCGATCGATACAATTTTATTATTTGTATAGGATAGAAGATCTTATACATTTAGTTTTAAAGATAAATCAGAAGTGCTAAATATAAGTTCTTTATATTTAATTATAAAAATAATACTACCAAATTACCTTAACGTTGGTATTTAAGAGAGGAATGAAAGTTTTTAACACTAATACTATCTACTAAGTACCGTCAGTTGTAAAAAGTTTTAATACCACATTATTTTATATTTAACTTTTTTTAAGAGCATGTCAAGATAAAGTGAAAACAAAATGTCTCTAAGTATACCTTTTACAAATTGAGTCACAACTTTAACACAAAAAACAACAACAAAACAGAAGTTTACATGTTTTTTTGAAAAGATATATGTAGTTCTGAATTAAAAAATATATATCTTAAATAAGTTCCTCCCTTTTTTATTCGACTGTACTAACAAATGACGAAATACAAATACAACGATGTTTTATTTACATCTAAGTACACATTAGCAGTGTGTTACACAATCTGTTACTTTTACAAACGCGAAAGTTTGTGAAGATGGATGGGTGATTGTATGTATACATGTATGTGTTGACGGATGTTGGTTTCTCTTACTGGTACATACATACAACAGGCTTGTTGGCCAAAATAACATGTGTTGTTCTATAGTTTTAATACAACCTTCATACATTATACCCACTATAATGTATAAAAGTTGTGTGAAAATATCCCCAGTTAGCGATAAATGTTTCTTAACGCTTACGTAAAAACACCTGCCCTCTGTCAGCATTTCAGAAATGTTCGAGTTACACGAGTATAGTGTCCTGGAATTGATTCTTTTGATTCAAACATCAAGGGTCGGAAATAGGAGAAAGAAATTCTTTGGAAATTGGTATTTCTTAAACAAAGAACTATAAAAAATTAACAAACCTTTTCAGCTATTGATCCGAAAGCTTTAAAAATATTTTTTTTTGCCAAAAAGTGTTGGCTGATGTTGTGATATTATAACACCAAAAGAATTTGGCAGAACTTTTTGTATATTCCGTTAAAATTACCCAAAGGTATATCATGGGTGAAGCCATTTACAAACGCTAGTATCATACATTTTATAGCCTATAATAAATTTGCTGTCACAGAAAGAAATAAAAAGCGTTTTAGGCTTAATCCAAATTGGCCATTCTGTTACTCCAAAGAGCAGCAGAAGTTTAATTGGGTTTATAAAATGTATTTTTAGTTAAAAATAAAAACTGTATTACTACTTACAGATTATTTGAAAGTTATTGACTTTAGTTAATTATTATAATTAGACAATGAGTATACCTAAGAACTACGTATAAAATATTATATAAATGTCAGCGTGTTTATTTGTATTCGACAAAGCATTGCCAACTGGATCTGGGGTAAGAATACGAAGAGTATCCTTCTAAAACAATCCTAAAACGACGATATAGAATAATAATGTGCTGACGGAGGAGTCGAACCTGCTACTTAAGATATATAGTATCATCGATCTGCTACTTGAACTGTCATGTCAGTGATCGCTATTAATGTAGTTTCTGGTAGTTTTATTTTACTTGAAGAATAATAAATAATGGATTTTAAGAAACGTACAATGATTATTTTAAATAATTTAAATAAAGTTTATAATAGAGATAAAAGAGCGCATTTTTAGTACAATAAAACTACGTGTAAGAAAACAAATTATATTTTTAGAGTCAACGTATTAATTTTGGTTTATTTAATTGTCCGGTGACGAGGGTGCTTGTCACAAAGCGTCCCACTTTGTTTAATGTTAAATTTTCAAAGAGCTTTCACTGGATTACTTTGTTTGTTAGTGGAATATGTGCTTTATGTATATAGACATAAAAAATGCATTCTGAAAACTTTACATTTATATTACAGTTCGTTCGGTTTTAATACATTTTTGCTACTAACATTTTTAATTCACTTAATTATTTTATAGTAACGTAAAAACAATTTTATTTACTGGAAGAATTCATTCCCATTTTCTTATCGATATAGGTCAATAAAGAACTACTTAGTCAAACAAGCAATGAACTAGAAACAAAATAAATAAAATCTATGCCTCTGTTGGAAGTGAAACTCAGGGACTGAAAACAAATCAAGCCGTCGAACAATCCGTTTTATTTTGTACTAAAATTAATATATTTTATAAATGTTACAATTTTACCTGTCTCTCTGCTGGAGACCGCCTCTTATCCAATTATGTTACAGTCACTTACTTCACCATCATGCTTTTACAAGAGGCTGCGTTGGTTTTTATTAAAGGGTTCTTTACGGACCAGATTCACTAATATCAGATTCAGTAATATAGAAATAACCGTTTTTTACTACATGTATATGAATATACATACGGTACATAAACCAAAATAACATTTTTTACAAAAACAAGAAGAACAAATAGACATTTGTTTGAGCTAATCTCGGAAATAGCTGGACCGATTTTGTCGGGACCTATGTTGGCAGGTAGCTGACGTAATAAGGAGTAACTTAGGCTACGTTTATTTTAGAAAAAATATTCTATTTAAAAAAAAAGAGAAAAAAACTAATTATAATTAAGTTTTCTATAAGTTTACAGACTTTGTGACCAAGTAGAGTTCTACTTGGTCAAAGTCGCGGGTAAAACTAGTATTTAAATAAAACCATCAATTCAATTTCCAATAGTACCACTATTGGTAGACACCACCAGACCACTCAAAATAACACAATAAAGCCCTACATACATTTTCGTAGAGCACAATGATAAGGTCTAAATACTGTTAATATGTATAATCCATAAGTTTATAAATGTACAAAATATTAACATTAACGTAATTTCTAAGTAACGTGGGCTTAGAATGATTTGTACTTTGAAAAGTTTAATTATTTAGTTTCTTATTTTTAAATATATATATTATATGTAAATAAGATACTGTTCGATGTTAAAAGATTTATTGCGTAACCGTCTAAGATGTATGTATAGTTATACATTGTTTCAGTAAATCGCATCATAAACCCGAAACTTCGGCTGTAAATAAAAATATCAATCAGTTCAAAGCACCGTCTATATATCTTTAGTACCTTCGTGGGTAGAAACATTGATGTATTAAGTTCATAGAGGATGTGGTATTTCTTATTATATAACGCACTCGGTTGTTTTTACTTTTCTGATGAAATATGCAAATATAACATACAATAGCAAAATGATACAAAAACAATTGTTGGTAAAAATAAATTCACATTCTGATTTAAAATACAAATACAATTTTAAAACATAAAAGCAGAAAACATTAAAAAATATCCTTTTACTTCTAATCGGAATCAACTTCTGCCGGAGGGCAATTGCTTTCTCTTCTAAAACCCATTCGCTATGTCCAAATAAAACAAACCAAATGGAATGTTCAAACAATAAAGTCTATTAGACGTTGTGAGATACCAAGAACGTTGTACAAAAGTAAGAATAATTAAAGACAACACTTTTTTACTAAAAAAATACTTATAAAGATTAAGGAAATTTGTAATCTGTACGATTGCTCATAAATCATAATAAAGTTATTATAACGGTTAAGATCATTTCCAATACATAACAATTCAACAAACCAATTATCAAAGTTAACATCCAATGTGTATGTACCAAGAACAGATAACAACGTGCCTTCAACAACGTTGACGTACGTTCAATTAAGGTACTTGAACTGAAGCATGCAGTATTTTCAGTTGAAAAAGCCAACTATTTTTACTATTTTTTTTAAAACAACATTTAATTAAAGTACTTGGAATTACTGAGTGGGATTGGATTGGATTGGAATGTCTCATTACACTTTTGTTACTCTATGTATAAATCGACACGTGGATATAGCGGTGAGGAAGCCTGACTGCTGAACTAAAGGTTGTGGGTTCGATTCCCACGCGGGATAATTATTTGTGATTCACTGATTCTTCTTCCTAGTCTGTGTTTACTTTGTGTTGATTATTTAAATGTTTGTGAAGCCCCGCGATATATGGATAGTATTATCACTAATAATGCGGAAGGTATACTCGAATGATAATGTATGTTTTAAGTTACATACAGCACTTCTCACTGGTGGAGAATGCCAATAGGCAGGAAGTTCGCCTTTGGTTTGACAAGCCCAATGAAGCAGCTACATGCTTTAGTGGACGCAATTAATTTATGAATAATCTGGTAATTTATTGTAAAATATAAATCTAACGTTTAATCAGACAGCTTTATAAATATTTGTGGAAGTCAATCATTTTTAAGCGTTGTGTATTCAAGAATTTCCGCTCAGATTTTGTACGGATTATTAAAAAAATCTCTGTCGAATATTCCAATCGGCCGTGACTCTGAACTGAATGCCGGTTTTGCGTTCCCACACGTCAAGAACTCATGTAGGCGTTCAGTTTATACATATTCTGCATGAGATTTGTTTGGTTTGGGTCAGTTTAATCAAAAATTTCTTGTTTTGGATTTTAAGAGTGCACTCTTAGACAATGATATCTGTAATGAAATAATATTTCAACAATTTTTACTAATTTATCAATTGATATAGCAAAGATGAAAGTAGAACTAGTAACAAATAAACAATAGAACGATCTAGCAAAAGTTCAATACAAATTGAAAACAATTTATTATTTTCCTCAAAAACGGTGTCTTAACATCCACTCACAAAGTTTCCACATTTTATTAGCAACACGTAAGTGTGTCTATAATAGTTTTATGTTCACCAATAAACAATATCAAGGTAAGAGTTATGGAGTACAAGAATGTATTTTTATAATATTTGCACTTAGCCTCAAAACCAAAATAAACCAACCCACACATTCCTAAAAAACCTCTAAACAGACAAACGTGTTTATTATCTGAAAAGCATTAATAGCCGTTTAAATTGGGATCGCTAATATGAAATAACAATATATATTAAAGTGGTTTTGGATTTTTCTAATGCTTTAAAACGATATATTTTTTCTTATTATTATTACTACAGGCCAAAAGAACTTAAAATTACTTTTCTATGGGTAAATTTAAATTCGACAAGATTCTTCCTTATGTTTAACCAGTGAATAACGAGCCATATATACTCTATCGACCCAATTCATTCAAATTACACTTCTTTCTTTCATCTCTGTTATTTCTTTGAATGCACAAATGTCATTTCTTTAACTTATTCCATTTTATTATCATTAGTAGTAATATTAGATTTGATAGAATTTTTTTACGTATTTGTCTGAATTTCTTTTAGAAAATATATAGGAATTGCAAAACCTACAACCTCTTTGGTGTTTGACAACTGTTTGACAGATGTGTCATATGTCAGATATAGCTGTAAGCAGAATGATAACAAATTGCCACACAAAGACACACTCAAGTGTTTATATACGTGAGTGAAATAAATGGGTTCTGAATTTAACAGCTTTCCTTTTAACATTAAACTGGTTGAGTAAAAAAAGAAAATAAATAAACAGCACTTGAGCGTGCACTTCGTCTGTCTTAAAGCGGTGGTGTAAATGTTTAGTTCTTTTATACAAACAATCGGTTTAATTTGGAAGCTCACCTGAAATTTTTTTAGCTCAGTTGCGTCGAGAACATCAAACGCTTTCGTTTTAATAAGAGATGAAATCCCTAAATATTTTAATCTGAGTCATAATCCAGTATTCTTTTTGGTATTTAACGTACATCATTAATGATATATTTCGACTATAAAGTTTTTGTTCTAAGCTTCGAGGACACAAAAAATAATTACTCAATCATATCGCCACCTATAAGTACAGGTTATTTGATATTTTTTTTTGGCAATAAACCAACAAACATATCACGATACATTTGGATCAGAAGATATAGATTGTATTAATAACTTCTCTATTGCATCATCTATCTGTCCCTAGTCCGGAAAATATTACTCCGATCTGTCTTCGCTCAGATGTTACACGTATACTAACAGATGAAACGAACCTATACTTTCTATATATAGTACAAGTTCTAAAAACTAATAAAACTTTGACAAATCTGCACATTCAATATATTTTACAAAACATCAATATCTGCGTATTCAATATTTGACAACAAAAGGTAGTTTAAAAAATATTGTTTTGTATTTCTTGTACATCATCGTACAAATCTACTGAAGGGCTGATAAGGTTTTTAATGGTATTATTATAGGTTATAGCTCTGGTTAACAAAGAGGGTACTTTTTACTCACAAAAATTTTATAAATTTCTATGGACGATGCAAAAACTTATTTGGATTACGATTCAAATTCAACAAAACCTCAAAACAGATTTTGTAGAATGTTGGTGGTGTGTTTATATTAAATTATTAAGTAAACAGAAATTCAAATTCAAAATATCTTTATTCAAGTAGGCATTTATACGCACTTTTGAATCGTCA
>JAPOND010000049.1:741197-752092 GCA_028829205.1 Ithomia salapia aquinia | reverse complement strand
TTGTTAATATGTTTCACAAATTATGTAAAACGTCAAAATCATATAAAGCAAAATTCAAAACATTATAAGAATTTGGGTTGTTGTTTTAAAGCTGTTATGTCCAAAAATTTCGGAATCTCCGCCTGCGGCTGTGCCCTTAGATAACTTTTACCTGAAATAAAGCAATTTGTTTGTAAAAAAATATACAATATTATTTATCTACATCCCTTTATAAGGTATACCTTGCAATATATTATGTTTTTCCATATAATTCCTAGTAGCTAGTGACATATCTGCAACAGCCTTAGGACTTCTGGGATTTGACGGTAAAATTGGAGCATTCTTTAGGTATTTAGCTGCCAACTGGTTCATCTTTAGGCTGGTGTCAGTTGATGGAATGGGTATTTGCATCTGTTGCTGTAGTGCTATATCATCTCCAAATGTTACCCTATGGATAAATTTATTCATACGTCTTTATAACTAATGAAACTACATAGAACTAATAAAAACAGGAATTTTCCCTTTCTCTTGTTTTAGAGAATTGTATTTACTTGAGTGTAATGAAGACATAAAACAAGACTGAAAAAAAAAAATACGTACCTTTTGGCAACACTAACATTAGTTTTGTCCATTTGCATCTGCAAACATTTCTGTCTGGCGTTTCTGTATAAGGCACTTGCTGAAGAAGGCATGTCCGAATCTTGAAGCATTCCATTAACATGAGTCTAAAAATTGTGTATTTGTTTTAATAAACTCTACTAAGAAAAACAGTTAAAGTTTTGTTAAGGACATTCATTACCATAACTTTGTTGTAATATGTCCAACCAACGTTTGATTGGTCATCACTGCTTGCATCTGAACTGAAAAAAAATACAATCATAATTTTTTTTACAGTAAGAATAAAATAAAATAAAATGATTTATTATAACTTACTCGCTGTAGTCCCGAACATCTAAATATAAACTAGGTTCAGGAGATAAATCTGGAGTAATTGCATTGTCAACTTGAACATTATACAAACTCATTTCATTTAGAGTCTTCTCATCTTGTGCATGGTCTGTATTTTTAGTCATATCTTCTTTCTCTAAATTCTCATAATGTTTACCAGATTGCACAGACTGAGCTGTATTGTTTGGTACAGGTCTTATTCCATCAAGAAAATTCTGATTTACTGGTTGTTTTGATATAACTTCTTTTATACTGATTTGTGATCTATTACATTGTATTTGGGCTTCATTTTGAGTGACTATTTCTTTATTTATAATAGTTGATGTTCTTACCATTTCAAAACTTGTCATAACACCTATAGATATTTTTTGTTTGGTTGCTAAAGTTTCCATAGATTCTAAAGCAACATGCTCTGTCACATAATTTTGTAATGGCTGAGTCTTTTGAGCTTCATTTCGGTTAACAGTTATAAATTTGTCAACTTTTTCTTGCAATAGCTGCAATTGCTCATTCTGTAACTTAATTATTTTAAACAAATCTGCAACAGTTGGTTCTCTTTTCTCTTTAGCAATACTACTTTGTTTGTGAACCTCTAGACATTCTGTTTTATTAATTTGTCCATATTTTTCAATAGCCCTAGTCTTTTTGTCCACAGCATTCAGCGGAGGTTGAGGAATAGGAGATTGAATTTCTGTGCTTGAATTGCAATTACAATTAGACCCCCTACTGTTGTGAAAGTGTTTATAGTTAGCATTGCAATTTCGCAAATTAGTCTTAGGTAAGCTTGCAATACATTGACAAACATTGTAGTTAAGTTCTTGTAGTGGTATGTCCGTTAAATGCACAGGCTGCGGTGTGTGATGCTGCATGTGACAAACTTTTGTGCAGTGGTGGCAATCACAGCCACTGTTATTAATATAATTTGAGCAACAAGGATTTTGCAAATTGGGGGGTCTATTTGGTGTCTTTGAAGTGCCTAAATTCATCATTTCAGTTTTCTTAAGCATTGGATTATTCTCCTTACCGAGATGTAACTTATTTACTTGGCTGTTCAAATTTTGTAAACCTTGTAAATTGTCTTTTCTTAAGAAAAAATCATCACTTTTTATCGGAATATTGGGTGGATTTAGCTTTGTATTTTCCAAATGTGATGATCTTAGTGGAGGCCTGCATTCTAATAAAGGATTTTGATTTATTTGAAGTACCGATTTAATATCATGTCCAACTCTTGTTGATGTTTTTAACGTATTATGAGAATTGCGTGAAGAATCAAGAATACTTAACTCCAGTTCGTTTGAAGGCGACCATTTATTTTCTACTTTATTATCACTAGTTAAAGACGTTTTACTAACAACAGGGTATGGCGAAGAATTTCCGTATTCGAATCTTTGTATAGGATCGTTTGTAAAAGGTACTTGATATACTACATTATGAATTTGAGGTGCCGATTGTAAATGTCTTCCAATAAAAGGCCGAGGAGAGTGACAATCGGAATCATTTATTGAATTCATTTTAAATGGTTTTATTGGAGATTCGAAACGTACCTTCTTCATTAAAGTAAACAATTAAAAAGTTTTACACTCCCAAGGTAAAAGATTGTTCACAATTAATAGGTTGAAATATGATAGTAAACACCATTTCAAAGCTGCATTTTCTAAACTATGAAAACCAAATTAATAAATCAACAATATTAAAATATTTATACATCTAAAACAAAACTATAAGTTCAAGTAAATATTCGCGTTATAACTCAAATGACAAATTCAAAACAAAACGTATTCTTAACGTCAACTCAATCTACATCCGCTGATTTTTTTTTTTTTTGGTTTCATTTATCCCTTGGTGGGAAAGGCAAAGGCTTTCTGAGCCATACAGCCATGTCTGTAGTATTTCATCGTATCTTGAGAGTAATAAAAGGCCGAAGCTATATCTTTGGTTACTAAGTTCGTTTAAAGGCCGAAGCCATGTCTTTGGTTACTAAATTCGTTTAAAGGCTGAAGCCATGTCTTTGGTTACTAAGTTCGTTTAAAGGCCGAAGCCATGTCTTTGGTTACTAAATTCGTTTAAAGGCTGAAGCCATGTCTTTGGTTTGTAGGTCTGTATAAAGGCCGAGGCCATGTCTTATGTATATTTATCAGTGTAATTAGTCATAGCCAGTAATTGTATCCAGTTTGATTATTTTTCCAGTCCATGAATTTGTCTTTATCGGATAAAAATGCCAAATAACTCATATATCCCGGATTGTTGCCCAAATATATTTGCACAACGCAAGACAACACTGCTGGTTTTTCAAAATAGCTTGCAGAGAGCGCGGGATATTCTCTCTGGTTATATATATTTGCGACAGATCATCAAATAAATTTTGCCTTTCTTGTTCGAATTGATGGCAATCGAAAATCAAATGATCCAGAGATTGAATAAGGTTCGTGTTACAGAAACCACATAAAGGAGATTGTATCAAATTCATTCTGTGAAGGTGTTCATTGAAATGTCCATGTCCGATTCTCAAGCGACACATCGTTATGTAATATTTTTTATTTATATAATCTTGTTTGCAGAACCAAGGTTTACTTATAATAGATTTAATTGCTCTGTACCATTTCCCTGTATGCTGTGAAGTTACTTCCCAAGTTTTCATCCATTGCTTCTTAATTAATTTCTTTATCTGTATTATGCAGTCAGTTAAAGGTATTCTTATATTCTTAGTAGGTATAGTGTCTGGTGTATTGGTAATAAATCTAGCGAATGAGTCAACTTTTTCATTCCCAGCAACACCAACATGAGAAGGCGTCCAGAACAAAACTATTTTAACATTTTGCGTACAGATTCTGTAATACTTTTCCCTAATCTGGTAAATCATAAACAGGGTCTTAGATGAATACGATGGGTTTGCTAATGCAGCAAGAACACTCATGCTATCAGTAACTATAATCCATTTATTCAATTCTGCGTTTGAACGTATATTTTCTTCAATGTAGTCCAAAGCCACGGAAATAGCATAAGTCTCTGCCGTGTAAATGCTAGCAACACTTGGCATCTTCAAACCATACCCAGTTTTAGTTAAGGGATCATAAATGGCTAATGAAACGTTATTTTCATTTTTAGCTCCATCTGTGTATAAATGTCTATAATTTCTGAAGTTCGATAATTCATTATAAACGTCAAATTTGTTGTTTAATGTATTTAAAATTAATGTATCAACTTTGTGAAATTTACTAAGATAACTTTCAGAGTAACATGGCAACTTATCACTCTTGTAAATGTTACTGGTATTTACGATATGAGAAACCTCACTAATATTACTAGTTAAGAAAGTACCGGAAGAATTTAGAAGCTTGGGAAGAAGGAAAGAGTTGGTTTCAGAGGATAATTTAAGCAAAAATCTATACAACAAACACTGAAAACGAATAAGCAAAGGAGGGAGATTACATTCAACTTGCATCGAATTAATCGGAGATGTATTCATTGCACCCAAAACCAGTCGCATGCCTTGGTTTTGAATCTTTTCAATTTTATCAATAAATTTAGTAGAAGAAGCATAACAGAAAAATGCATATTCAAAGTGACTACGCACTAGTGCTTTGTACAACATTAAAATTATTTTTGGATCTGCACCCCAATTGAGTCCAGTAATTGATCTAAGTATATTTATAGCCCTTGAAGCTCGTGCAATTAAACAATCGACATATTTTGACCAAGTTAGATTTCGTTCAAATTGAACTCCTAAAAATTTTACACTGTTCTCTACAGGTATTAAAGAGTTATCATAATAAAGATTAAATGAATTTATGAAAGTGCTCTTTCTCGAAAAAATAACTGCTTTACTTTTAGATGGATTAATTTCCAGAGATAATGAGAATAAATATTTCTCGAGATTTTGAAGTTCTTTATTTAAGATAGCAGCAATTTCTTGAAGATTACTCCCACTGCAATATACGACAAGATCATCAGCAAACTGAAGATTACTAACTTTAGTGCTTAAAATACTATTAAGTCTATATATGTATAATATATACAATAACGGGCTTAGTATACCGCCCTGACAAACACCTCTATAAGAAATCCGCGGACCATACAATTTGTTGTTATATTTAACAAAAACTTCTCTACCATTTAAAAAGTTGTATATCCATTTTATAACTTGAACTGGTATACCTAGGGTAATAAGGGTTGAACAAAGAACATCGATATTTATATTATTAAAGGCTCCAGTTATATCAAAAAATATACCAACAAGATATTTATTAGAGTTTAAAGAAGAGTGTATGTCTAAAAATAAATGAGCTATACTTTCGCGAGCCGAAAAACCTCTGCGAAAACCAAACTGATTATTAGGTAATAAGTGATTGTGTTCTATGTAAAATTCGAGACGCATTTTAAGAAGTTGTTCTAAAATTTTTCCAAAGCATGAAGTTAAAGCTATTGGGCGGTAAGAATCAGCGGAGTCTTGATTTTTATTCGGTTTTAATACTGGGACCAAACAATCTACTTTCCAATCTATTGGTATTATACAATCTTTCCATAGGGTATTAATTATATTTAAAAATTTTCTTAGGTTTGTATTGGAAAGATTTTGAAGCATTTTATAAGAAAGTCCGTCAAGACCACAAGCTGTATCTTTTCTAGATTTTATAGCGGCAATAATTTCGTCTAATGTAAATGGATTAGTGAGATATGTATTACAAGGAGTGGAAATAGATGATTTATCAAACATGAATGAGGTTCTAGCAAAGTCAGGCGTATATTTGTGTAGAAAATCACTAATCCACGCTGGCGTTTCATCAAATAATTTAAAGGATGAAAAAGATTTATTGAATTTACGAATAATTTGGTATATTTTAGACAATGGAGATAGCCTAGATAAGCCTGAACAAAAATCCTTCCAGCTATTATTACGCTCTTGTTTTATGGTCTTCTTCTTAAGAGCTTGTAACCTTTTAAATGCAATGTAATTTTCCTGAGAGGGATTAAGTTTAAATTCAACAAATGCATCTTTACTGTTTTTGACTGCTAAAGCACATTTATCATTCCACCAAGGAAGTGGAGTATATTTCCGACTTTTGTTTTTATTTATTTCCGTTGGAATTGGTTTTTGAACGAATGACTTACCCGTGAATTGAAAAATCGTATCATCAATAGCTGTCAAAATCAAACTACAGAATTTATTATATGAAGCAAGAGGATCAAAATCGACATCTAAAGGCAAAAAAGAATCTAACAAGGCATTTACATTTTCAGCATAAGATCTCCAATTTATCATTCGTAAATTACGCTTTTTTAACGGCTGTATATGGTTAAATATAAGTGTATTTGGCGATGGACTAGAACTGAACATAATGTTTGTTCTTGTTGGTAAGTGATAACTTCCCAACGGATCGTCATGAACCCACCATTCACATTTTAGAGCTAAAGAAGGACTTGCAAAAGATAGGTCCAAAGCATTCGACCTCCATGTGTTAGTACCAACAGTTGTAACCTGCCCATTATTTAACAATATTAAATCACAAACATCCAGAGAATCACTGATATCTCTGCCTCTGGAATCTGTAGTTTGACATCCCCACATAACATGATGAGCATTAAAGTCACCAGCAATAAAAGTTGGTTTTGGAATTGTATTTATTAGATTTATGAAATTTGTTTTAGAAAAAGTTGGAATACTGTTTGAAGGGGAATAAAAACTAGCAAAAGAAATTGATGTGTTGTTAATGTTAACCCTTATTACTATATTTTGTAATGCATTGTCAAACTCAATTGATAACCTTTGATAGCGAATACTATTATGTATGATTATAGCAACACCATTATGATAGTTGCCGCAATCATTTCTTTCTATTGAGTAACCTTTTATATTAAAGCGATGATGTGGCCTTAGCCACGTTTCGCATACAAGAGCTATGTGGATTGCATTTTCATGAAGAAACAAAGTAAATATATGTCGATTGCTTAAGAGACTTTGTGCGTTCCATTGAACAATATTTAACTGGTTTTGGGTGAATTTTGCTGATTTTTAGTTTCTGCCTGAATAAGTTCTAAAAGAACTTCCTGAACATTTTTAGAGCAAATTGAAAATTCTTTTGTTTTGTTTAGCGTTATTATTTTAACTATAGACTCAACTATAACGTTTAAAATTTTTGGGTCTGTCTTTAATAAATGTTCAAAGTTAAAATGTTTTTTAAATGAGCCAAGAGCTGGAAAAGCTTTTGTATCAAGAATGTCAGCAAAAGGTCTAGGTTCAAATTTTCGTTTATTTTCCATAATTTTTCGTTGTTTTACTGGGCATAGTCCGGAGATACTAATGTGATTGCCCTTGCAATGGACACACACAGCCTCTTGAAGTGTAATTGTGCATGTTTTATAATTATGATTATGAGAACATATTGAGCATCTTTCAGCATTCTTACAAAACTTAGATAGATGACCATACCTCAAACATTGATAACACTGTTTTATAGGTGGAATGTACTGGATAATATCATGACGCCAACCTTCAAGGTCTACATACTCTGGAAGTACTGATGCTGCGAATGTGATGGCGACAGTCTGAGTTGGTTGACGTACAAAACCAAATTCAATATTGGACTTCTTAAGAAATCTGCGAACACATATTATTTTTTTTGTACTTGAAAGCATAGTAAATATTTTTTTATTTGATAGATTTGTAGGGACATTTCTTATGATACCAGTTACTTCAGTACTATTTGCTGGTATGCTGGCCTTAAAATGGTAATCTGTTAGAAAGGTTTTATTATTTAAAAAAGCATTAGCTAAAGTAACTTTCTCGAAAAATACACCAATTTTAAATTTGTTTAATGAGCGTAGATATTTCAATCCTTTATTAAACCTTTTAAGGCAACTAGAAAGTGATAACAAATCCCTTGTTCCAATGGCATTCTTATCCGAGGACTCTACAAAGACAACAAATTCAGTAGCTAATGATTCTTCAGGATATCTTCGGGTGTAGTCAGTGACAAAATAAGGAGCATATTTGGGCTCATCAGGCTTATCTTCTTTTTCCATTTCACTCGAAGACTCTTCTGAAGGCGGCGAATCAATTCTTTCTTCTTCTGAAGCTCCATCATCTTTTTTCTTTCTTTTTTTTGGTGCTTTACTTTTCCCCATAGTAAATATAAATTAAAAACTTTAAACGTGTAAACTATTTATACTATATACACTTAAATTATTGGAATATAAACTAGTGAAAATAAATAAATAAAAAGGGCTAAGAAAAAACCGCCTTTTCAATTCGTAGGTTCCCGCGCTTTTTTCCTACATCCGCTGAATATATCGAGTAGAGACAAGGAATACTAACTCTGTACTTAAGAAAGCCTGAATAGATAAAGCTACTACTCCAAACTCAACTACTATTCGCAAAACTGAAGATTTTAGGCCTGTCTTGAAACATATATTTTTTTAATACTTCTATATTGCTTTAATTGAACTATCCAATTTGCCAAAGTGATCCAATTTGCCAAATCTTATCGTGAAAAATCTGTTAATAAGCAAGTGCTCCCCTTAATTTAAACTTTCAAATTATTGGGATGTTACGCTGTAGAATGGATAATTAAATTGGCAGAAAATTTGGTGGGACGCTAGCGCTATCGTGGCAAATTATCAAACTGTCATTTAGTATTTGTTCACAAAATCCTTACACATTGCACATTTTGTATTATGCACGCTTTTGATTTAGGTACGCGTTATGGATGTAGGACAATTAATGGGCTAAAAGGATTTAGGACTGTATGACCACAGAGTACATCTGACGTTTGACAGTTTAATGTCAAAATCTGAATTAAAATCACAGAGTACTATAATATAAAATCCAAAGAAGGTCGTGCAAAAACCTTTTCTTTACATCAAATTAATGAATACATAGAAACTCTCACATGTTTTAAGATAATTCAGTAATTTTTAGCCTTGGATGTTAGGAAAATAAGTCATAATGAATAGAAAGTTACTAAAAACTTTCTCTCCTCTTATGTCCCTAACCAGATCGAGAGGTTATAAGCCTAGCGGGGGAATACGATATCCAGGTGGAATAACATACTATCCAAGGTATTAATATATCATATATTTTATATTTGTTGTAATTTAATTCTTTATTGAATACAATAACAATGTGAAGTACCATATATAAAACAACATAAAAAAAAAAGAGAAAATATTAAGTGTACTAAGGCGGACTTGTCCCGTAAAGTGATCTTTGTCAATAAACCTTAGAAATAGTTAATTATGAAATCCAATAATATATTCTTTACAAGTTTCTTAATAATTCATAACAAATAGTAATGTTATTGACTTAAACTCGAATTGTTATTGACAAGAAGTAAATTATTGCAAATACATTTTTTTAATAATTTTAGAAACTCAGATCACAAGGACCCGGAATATTCACCTTCAAAGTTATTTAGAGTACAACAGATTAAATCTAGTAAATTTCATCCATGGTGGGAGAAAGAAATCTTAGAAGAACTAAAATTGGATAAGGTGAAATATATTTTATGAATGTGTTATTATTTAAATGTCTTATTTTAAAGTTGTCTGTAATCATCAATTATTTCTTGTTCTTCTTCATTGTTGACAACTGTAGCAACAATATTAAAAACCAATGTATGATAATCAGTAATTTGATATTTATAGATATAATATTATAATTAAGCTTTAGATGTCAATATAATAAAAGATTTATTATGATGTCATATTAATTTTTACAGAATAAGATCGCCATCGTCAAAAATATACCCGAATTAAATGCGAAGTTATGGAAAGTTAAACATTTAATTAAAGTAACACCCATCACTTTTCCTTACGGTGAACCAAAAGAAGAGGATATCAAATATACTATATTGAAAGAAAATGGGGAATGTATTGTTACTAAAACTTTACAACCTGATGTAAAACAAGTAGAAGCTTTGGAGAAGTTTGAAAAGGACCCTAGAAAAATGGACTCTAATACAATAAAGAAAGATAGCAGGCAAAAATGGGATAGTGGTTTTGGTGGAGGATTTTAATTAGATGATTATTCAGTAGATTAAAATAAAGATACTAGTTATTATCTATGACTTTAATTTACTATCCTACAGAGTATTTACAGTTAAGTTAAAATATTCAAATTGTCTCAAATCACTGTCATATATCATTGCCTTTTGTTTTTATAAATCATATAATTTAAATATTCTGGAGTTTTAAAATATTCATCCAGTAAAATTCCATGCTTTTTTCCAAGTCCATATCTGGATTCACCCCAGGACACAACCAGTGTGGGATTCAATTTCTTAATTTCATCCAAATGAAATTGATGTTTGACTATCCTATTATACCAGTTTCCTCTGAATATGGCTGTATATTCATCACCATTTTGATAAAGACGGACAACAAACTTAGATAGTAGAATCTTAACTGCAACATGAAATAAAATAAAGGAACCAACATATATCAAGCTTTCATAAGCATTGTTAGCAATGATCACATCATCTCCAATTATAATAGGATCGTTTATATTATTAATATCAAACGCAAACAAAGCATAATAAAGAGCACTAGCTGAAACTGTTGCTGTTGATAGTGTCAGATATGCAGTTGTAAAATTAAGAATTGTTCCCATAGGTGCTTTATATATAAGATTCCACTTTTCCGACATTTGATCTTTTTGTCTCCATCCTTCTTCATGCTCTAAAAACTTCAGTGGATGCTGAGAAATAAATTTCACAGACCTTATTCTACATAAGGGCTGAATATTATTCAGTTTGAAGAGACGAAGGCAATTCATTACGTAATTTCAAATTTATATATTCAAAACCGCTTAACATAAGCTACTCTAAGATCTTGTATCAAATACAAAATAAGATTTAATTTATAAATTCTGATATCAATGTTTTAGGTTATACGAGTATTTACATTTTATAAGCTGAAAGTAGTAATGACAAGTGACAAGTTGTGACAAGTGACAGTTGCATGATGTTGAATGA
>JAPOND010000042.1:682318-695333 GCA_028829205.1 Ithomia salapia aquinia | reverse complement strand
ACCAAATGCTCGTCCCAAACCAAAATCAGCCACCTTTCATAATAAAAAACAAAGGAAAATATTATACTTGGGTTTCTCAATAACCAAAAGGATGAGAAATTTACTAAATAAAAACTATTACAAATATACTTTTAAGAATGAGATCAAATGTACCTTTATAATTCCAGTCTTGTCGATAAGTAGGTTTTGAGGTTTGAGATCACGGTGCAAGATACGGCGCTGGTGACAGTACAGGATTGCATTGTTGATCTGATACAGGTAGCTCTTCACTATACCAGGGTCCATAAACTATAAATAAAGATAAATATTTAAAGGCACTTGTTTCAAAAGTACTAAAAACAGACACTACTGTTATATTTTTGTAAATGAACTCCGAGTCTGACAGCATTACATGAGATTGAGAAAATTGATGATGTGACAGCAGGTTTCATTGCACTTGTGTGATATATTACAAGACCAGTTTTGGCAAAAATTATTAATAGTAGAATACAATACAGTATGTACATCAATAACTATTTAGTATGAAGTTAAATTTCAACAATAGCAGATATTTTTCTAAGCACTAAGTCCTGTAGCACATTAATTAACATGGTAGAACAGTTGTTGGTGAGTTAGATCTCCCATCTGATTATATTTTTTTTTATTTTTTGTGGGGACAAATAGTATGCTGTAGAACATTTAACTGAAGACGTCCAAAAATGATTTTTACACCTTTATTACAGTGCGTTATTAAGTGCATAAAAGATTATAATTACCTTTCCTGAGCCAAGAGAGTCCATATATTTCTTCAAATCCATGGATAAGAATTCAAATATTAAATAGAGGCGAGCTTCTTCCATTAATACATCTTCTAATTTCACAATATTCGGATGATTTAACTCCTTAAGGAGTGATATTTCTCTACAAACACCAAAATATTTCAATTTTAAGGTATTACATATACATAAAGTTTGGTTGACAATTATATGTGGATGCTGATAAGCAATAGTGTGTCTCTGATATAATTTTAACAAAACTACGTTTAAATTTAATATGTATGTATCAGAAATTGGAGAATGGGAAATTGGGAAACCAAACTACGTTTAAATTTAATATGTATGTATCAGAAATTGGAGGTTGAGTAAAATATTAACTGTCATTTTCATAACTTGTAGGTCTGTCCATTTCAACCTCAATGCGTTTTATGTTATTAAAATGCTAAAACTACACGAACATTAATTAGTAAATAAGAAAATATAACTGTTTGAAATAGTCTACCGACCGTATAGCCGTTGACGGGATGCCTTCATCTTCAGATTCCAATCTAATCTTTTTCATAGCTACAAATTGGCCTGTTATTTTATTTTTGCCTTTATAAACGACTCCGTAGGTCCCTTCCCCTATTTTTTCAATTTTTAGGAAATCATCCATTTTGTGAGGAGGAATTTTGTCTGATTCCGTAAAAACGATTTAATATAAGAATCGCGGTTAGCAGCCGCGTGTTTAAGTAATGTATTTATAAGAACATTAATATTGCATTTAAATATAACCTTTCTGTCACAAGGTGCAATATTTTTTACAATATTATTTGTTCTGCTAATATAGTAACGTTTCTTTCACAATACTTAACGACTTTCAAACGAAGTTTTTAAATTTCATAAATGACATTTGGCTTTATTGCCATTACTGTACTATTCTATGGTAATTCATAGAGAATAAACAGATTTTGTTTTATACTTTTTAGAAGGTTTAATTCATAATTGCGATGTAAAAATCAAAAATCTTAATTTTTATTAAAGGTAAAGTTAACGTATAGTATTTTATCGTATTTAAAATTACCACTATCTCAGAAAATTAATTTCCACAAACCTGAGGAGAGCTGGAAAACGAAACGCAACGGGCTTTTCGTATATTAGTTTTTAAAGTCTTAATTAAATAAATACATTCTATTTATTTTAAAGTAGCCAGGGGAGTCATCACTTCAAAACCATGGTACATCATACTCTAAATATTCACGTTGGCACACACTCGTTCCTTAGCTACTTTTTAACATTTTTAAAATGGTAATACTAAATAGCTAATATATTTTATGGAAGTTTGTCACAAAAAGAATATATAATTTGCATCAGTTTTTAATTTGCTTTCGAAAATCTGAGAAAGTTAATGTTACTTTTATTGATTAACTTTAAACGAATGCACTGTTTAGAGAGAGTTTTGTTTACTTGGTCATGCGTTATGCTTTACCAGATTCCATTTTATTTTAAATATCTAAGAAGTATTAATTATCAGCAAACAATACTTGTAGAGTACTCCATAATATTTGTCTAAAAAAGGCAGACGATGTATAAACAAGGAATGAAAACATGCCTAAGATTGAACCTTGAGCGACACCATAACTTTGGGAATGGCAGCTGATCTCTTTTTGTTTATCTCAATTTTCTGATTTGCCTTTTGGTATAGTGGAACTATTTCCATGCTCAGCACAAAACTCCAAGAGCATCTCATTCAAGTCATTTCTCCCAAAACTAAAATATATGTTTTATGACAAAAACATTTGCATCAGTAGAACAGGGACATTTTATAAATCGAATTGCTTATTGTAAAGCAAATTTATTTTATTACTAGCGACCCGTCCCGGCTTCGCACGGGTGCAATGCTGATACTGAATAGGTACACTATAGAAAAACTGTGTACGTTGTACCGCCGCAAGCGATACGTACCGCAATTTTAAATCTGTAATATCTTAGAAAATATTATTTTAAATCTTGTGCTGTAAAGAACCATATATAACTATAATAAATCAACAATGTATTTAAGCTATTTAGTTGGATAAGGATTAATGCTGTATTGGTTAAAATCGCTTCGAAAATTAGCCATTATTTGTCGTAAAAGTAAATAACAAAAAAAATTTATTGTGGGATATCCATTAGAGATAGACATATACCATCGCGGAGTTATCTGTAGACCTTTTCAATGTGTACAAATAATTACTACATTATTTTGATTAAATCTCGGGACATAGGGACAGAGAAAGCGACTTTGTTTTATACTATGTAGAGAAAATGGTTTAGTAAATGATTCTTGGCAGTGGAAGTGTTGAAGTGAAGGTCTATAGACTAAATATAGTTAAAGGGGTTTACAGCAAAAGAAAATTTTAAAAGGGATATTTTTTTGTGGGGTTTATGAAATTTCTGCCAAAATAAGAGACACGCCCTTATCTGATATTATTACCTATGTTAAGAGTAAAATTGAAGTTGCGAGCCTTGTTTTTACCTATTCTTATATATTCACAAACAATTGTTTGTTTGTCGTTGCTACTAATTTATTTGTAATGTAATGATATTAACTGCCAACCATTATCAAAATTGAACATCTCATGTATTTATTAATCTGTGTTATAACTTTTAAACATAATATCAAGGGGGTGTCACATGACTCAGAAATTTAGTTAGAATTTTAAATAAGCTAAACGGTTTAAAGGATGATAACAATGATTTGAATATATTAGTGGTAGAGGAATCATCTAGTAAGTTTCAGCTCAAGCCACAACATATAATACTATGTCTGTTAGATGCAGATAGAATAAAATGATCTAAAAAATAGTAAAAAAGAAAACAATGAACTCGGATACACTAACAACAATAAAAAGCCTACCTCCACTGAAATGCTAACAATATCTTTACTATCCTCAAATTGTTAATAGTTGTTAATAATTCTACTAAAAATAATAAAAATATGCCGCTTAGAAATCGCATTCTGGTCGCATAACAAAACAGCATCGTGTGGTTTCCAACATTAAAACATTTTTCATGATTTTACAAGCCAATTAAGTAAAACAAATTAAGTGTACGAATTTCATTTGTTATCATAAATAGCTCAACCTGTTTACCAATTATTCCTTGTATATTCTGATGAATCAGACTTTTCCGTACTTTTGGGTATTGTTATTGCATGGCTAAGTGATAGAATATTTTTATGTAAAGTTAACATATTTTTATTGTTGAAGAATATCTTTTTTGTCTTATTTATTTGATTTGGATTAATTATCGAATAGGTAATGATTTTGAAATGGCTTTTTCATATTCAAAAGATGTCAAAAAACATTTTAATCTTGAGATATATGTAATAAAAACTTGTAAACATAAATACCTGCGACTTTTTAAAAGTTGTCATTTAGTTGTTAAATTTTGAACAAATAAAGAATGCTCTAATACTAAAGTAAAATTCTTTATTTATTTAACATTTGACTATAGGTACGTATATGTTTATAGATATTTCCTTCTTATATGTTATTTATCCTATTTCTTATATTCAATATTTTGGGGGTAGTAACGGATTTGTAAAAAAACATAAAAAGATTTGTACTGCTAATTTCAGTAATGAGCCATTATTTCAATTATAAAGAAAAAAGAAAGACAATTCATATGAATAATGTATTAAATTACAAAGTAAAAACTAGGGCGCATGTTCACATATTTTCGTGTCAGATTGGAATTTCGGGTATACCTAATTAAATGTTAATATTTATTATAAAAATAAAAAATATATAAATTTTTCATCCGTGCTGTAGGTTTTATTTATTGGTACAGAAAGGGATTTCACATATATTATGTAAGAATACAAACAAAATTTAACGAAATATTCATCATACTTATACATTTTTATCTAATAGTAATTCTAAGTAATCTACTAAATTTGGTAGGTATGTAATGTTATACTTTTAATCTAATAATATATTAATAAGATATTTTTATAATGTAAAACAAATATGTTTTCCAATTTTTAAGTCATATATGAAAAAAAAAAGGTTCTTATTAAAAAACCTAATTATAATTCACGTTAAAATGCATTAGATAACAAATTAACAGATCTGCTGATGGCAGCGATATCGTCACGTTTACGATGTTAAGATTGATAATCCGTTCACGAAGCGTGCTTTTGGATTACTGGAGTTTATCAAATGACTGATAAAAGAATACCCTATAATATTGGGTATTTGGAAGTAGGTCCATTGCACGGTGTCACCGATGTGAGGGTGGTCAAAGATGATGTGGGTCATCTTTTTGCTGTTGTTGGTGCAAAGCAATTGCGTAAGTTATACATATAGAATTTACATACTTTATTCATAATACATATTTTATTTATAATAAAAATTCTAAAATGGGTTTTTACATATTATATTCATAATTATATTTTTTGACATATATGTAGTTCCTATATTTTCTTTTCACAGAAAAGTATTTTTTTTTATTATTTCAACAAGACCTTGGAGCATACTCCAAGGAATTAAAGGGAATTAATTCGATGTTTCCCGACAAGACCCGTTTCTGCCTGTAGGCTTCCTATTGAAAGTTAAATCGATATACTCGAATTAAATCTTTTACAATATTTTCTTACGTACCCATACCTTATTTAGTTGTTTTTGACTACTGACAAATTCTGATTATGAAAATATTTTTGTAATAGATATCTTCACAATCACTGTCAAATGAAAATATGAGAGAGTCACGACAGTTGAAATCTGACGAGTGTTGTCCTTGTCCAACTGTGGGCAGGGTAAATGACAATGATGTGTTGGGCACCAACATCGTCCCATCTGACTGTCCCTGTAGAGCTGCGGATTCTGACAGCGCTTCATCTATATTCACACCGACTTTGAAAGCAGTTCAATCATTCGTCAGGTAAAGTTTTTCTAAATAACATTATAATTTCAAAGTCGAATTTAGTATTACTTCAATTAACGTAAAAATATCAGAAATAAACTGACCACCTAAATATACTTATTAAATAGTAAAACTATATTTTTTTATTGCAGACCACATAAAGCGGAGCCCAAACCACTTTTAAATCCGGAAGTTGGACTGGCGTCGTCTGTTTTAGAAACGTTGCGTGAGGCTACCGAGCAAGAATATGAAGAAGCAGTAGCTAGAGATGTTGCAAGAAGTGCTTTACAAGAAATGGATTCAAATCCCGATGAAATGCCTGTGAGTGCTACAAATGTATTTAGAGACATAATAAGTCCTAGAAATAGTGAAATAATGGATGTGATACCGGAAGCCTCGCATAATGAGGAAACACGGTGCATTCATCCTACTTTAAGCCGTATAAGCGAATTTGGGCATTTTGATATACAGCCTCAGAGAAATTTACTAAAAGATTTCCGTCTTTCTAAACCATCGGCCTTGTCTAAAAATATTGTCGATATGGACAATAGTCCTAGTAATATCCAGGAAAGTATGTTACCCGCAAAAAATAAACTTTTAGATGACATAAAAATTAAGACTAATCTATTAAAATCAAAGCTTTTCACAAATAACAAAGGATTATTACATAGAATGGTAACAGATAAATCTTTTGATAAGACATATTATAATAAGCCTCAAAAGAAAATGCCAGATTGGAAACTACTTGCTCCCTTGGATAACCTTAAATCTTCCAAGTTTTTTGATTCAAACCGTCCGTCGCCAGTTGCAGAAAACACAAAGGATTCTTCATTGTTAAATAAAAATATTTTAAGAAATAATGTGCAAAACAATAATCAGGTAACTATACCATTTCGAAAACCCCAACAAAGTAACAAATATGAGACAGACGCACTATCATCAGAAGCAAATAATTTTCCTGTGTCAAAAGACAGCCAACATTTTGGAAACTCCAAAATATATAACAAAGATTCTAATGCAGACACCTCTGTCTTAAATCCAGTATTGTCTTTATATGATGATTGCAATTTTAAAAAAGAAAATATGTTACAAATAGTAACTACTACAGAAAGAAATGATTCTCCGAATGTTATCGATGCAAATACATCTAATTTGCCAATTTCAAAACCGTCACATTATAGTACAGAAATTTTAGATACATTACCGAGTCCTTCGGAAACTATGGCAGATGAAAATCAATTTATAGACCCTACAGACAATCAACCACTGGAAGATAGTCTTGTAAATCTCCCTGAAATAAATATAGAATCTAAACCAGGGCACATTACTCAGACTGCATCTCATAATAGCAAGCCAACTAGCATTCCTAATCCGACAGATGTACTAGACACTACAAACAACTTGTCTGTTGAGAACAATAGCGAAGACGCAGAAAAATACATCCCTGAAATTGTATGTACCCCTGAAAATTCAGAAAGTGAAATAAGTAGTTTTTATGTTGTACCTACGCCAGAACCAACTATTAATACAGATATGTTCAATTTCCCAATTAATCAAAATGAAGAAGGAATTATTTATTCAATGAATGAAGAGAACAATGATCCAAACGAAGAGACTTCCGAATCCATCAACAATATTCTAGTCAAAAGTAACGAAAACAACATTAATATATTTCCAAATATAAGAGAGGGTTTGAAGAAGACTTTTGAAAATGTTAAAAAAATCAATGAAAAATGGCAAGAAAAGATGAAACTTGACGTGCAAGATGCGTTACAATTAGCTAACGTAAAAAATAATGTTGTCATGCAAGAGGAACCCAAAATAAATCCTGTTTTTATGCCAGACGTTTTAACTATACCTCATAAAAGCAATGATAAATCGTCTAATACCCCATCAAATACCTTAAGTACCCAAGAATTACAAAAAATGTCCGACTCAATTTTAAGTTTAAGTTCTGTAAACCAAAATTCAGGTCCAAATTTAGGCTCTTCAGTTAAAGCAGTATCTGACACGATACAGAAAATGGATAGTACTGGTGAACCATCGGAAATAAATGGCTGTTTAACTCCGGCTGGGGTTTATAACAGTAGAAAATCCGAAGAAAAATCATTTAATAATAACAAAAAACAAATAATCAAAAATTATTCTGAAAATCAACAACATTTCCGAAAGTTGAATACTGATATGGAGTACAGAGATATCGGGGATAAGCCTAGACAAATTGAAACACCATTAGAAAAGACTTCATTAAATAATAAAGAACCAAGCACAGGCAGATTTGATGAAAATGAAATGGCAGCTCAAGCAAGTGAACCAAAACCACAAAGAAATACTAAAATTGGTCTAAATAATATCAAATATTTAAAGCAAGACTTAGTAGTACAGCCCAATAATGATTTGGATGAACTTGGAAGATCAAATGTAAACAACTTTTTCGACAGCGTTAAGTCAACAATTTCAAATGTGTTTAGCAAAACAAATGAAAATATTTTTAGAGAAACCAAAGACCATGAAGATAAAAAAGACAATAATTACAAAATAAATAAACAAGATATTTTGGATTTGGAAAAACCAAGATTAAATTTAAAGAAAAGTGCAAAGTTTTTGAAAGCCCCAGAGGGAATTCAAACTGATGCTTACATTATTGAAAACTATAAGCCAAATTTAAATCCCTATAAAGCTAGAGTTGCAGTTCCAAAATCTTTTGATGTAAAACCTATAATAGCACTTGATGAAAGCCTTGATAAAAGAAGTCGAACATTAAATAGCCCCCAAAATATATTACCTGAAACATATTCTACTAAGAATTTCTTTTACAATTCAAATGAAAATTTTCAAAATGAAAATTTGAGATCATTATTTAGAGAATCAGCTCACAGTAATCCCAATTCAGAATCTACTGATTTATCTCCTAATATTTTTCAAAAGAGCTTTAGATCATCTCCATCAAGAAATCTAGGCATTTTAAAAGATCGAGCAGAAGTAGCTGTGCAGGATTTTCACAAAACATTAAGCAGACCGTTAAAAGCCATGCCTTCTAAAGAAAATAATAGGTATCTAAACAAAAATATTGGCAATGAGAATTTATTTGAAACAATGTTCAGTAAGCGAAATGAGTGGAATGAAAAACTACAGGCTTTGAATTTAGACTTAAACGATAGACTTTCTTCATTATCACACAGGATGGCTGACTCAATTTTGCCATCATTAAATTCTCAACCTCTGCCGCAGAGAAGAATAACAGCAAAAAGTAGATCGGATGTTAAAACTAAACCTGGCTTGGATTATATGAGACGTATACATACACCATCTGATATAAAAAGTGGGCTATCAAAAAATAAATTAAGACAATCTAACAACCACTTGTCAGTGCCTAAAGCGTTAAAAAAGTCTGTGATTAGTGATCATTTGTCAGATCTAAAATCGCCAAGATTATATGAAAACTCTATGTCACAAAGACGTACACTTGTGAAGCCAGCAATGAAATACCAAAAACCTGAAGCCAAAACTATTTTACCTAAATTAAAAGATCATAAAATGATTTCTGAGCCTAAGGCTATTCGTCCTGAAACTCTAACTTCAGAATTAAAACATCCACAGACATTAAAAAAAGCTTCAAATCTAATACCTAATATATCACCTATTTCTTTAGAAAAAAATCCATTTGTATCTAAACTTAAATCTAGAGAACCATTCACCTTAGGTAGTGAAAATATAATGTCAAGAGTTTTATTAGATAAAAAAACAGATCCTGATAAGTCAGCAGTGGACGTCTCTTCAGATGAATCAGATCAAAAATTTGATAGTAATTTTAAAGATATTAAAGTATCGAAATTACAAGAAGCAAGAAATGTTGCACTTTCCAAATTAAAAGAAGCATTTAAATCAAAAATTTTAAATCATGATTCTAACAAAAAAGATTCAAAAGATAATAATCTAAAATCAAGTGAAAATACAGATCTAGAGATAGTTCCATCGGCATCGGAAAATGTAAACAAGGAAATAGACAGTAGCTTAAAACAAAATGTTCAATATAAATGTAAGATGCTTTGTACAAAAGATGAATGAAAAATTAATATAAAGTGAAGGCAAAGAATTGATCATCAAAATAACATATTTCATATGTATAGTAATAATATACTTGCATAGAAAAAGACTAAAGTCTAGAAGAAGTCGTCTAAATAGTCATTGGATTTATATGAGAATATATTCAAAGGATTTTCTTGTAAATAACTTAATATTAAGTGTATATAGTTATCCGTGATATCATTCGTATATAATGTAAGTTAAGCTTAGTTACATTAAGTTGAGCAAAAGATAAGAAAATAAAAAACTTTCAATATTTTCAAGGATATTATTTTACCTATTTATTTATCCCTATTTTTGAATTCAATCAAATTTGGATGACTTTAACATCTGCTTTAAGAGGTCGCTTTCATTACTCAGTCAAAAACTTAGCGTGAAATTTAATGAGTTTCATTATATTCATATGGGTTCATTTAATGGGCTTTCGTGTAAAATTTATTAAAAAATTGCGTATTTTAGCTACAATTTATAAAACCGATAAAGTACTGACTGTGTAAAGCTTCTTCTTCTCCAAGACACAGGGTTAGCTGGTATAAAAACAGTATTTTTATATTGCTTAAAAAGTAATCTTTTTAAGTATTAAAAAATGTTTTTTTTTGAAATCTTATCAAATCTTAATAGTTTCCTTTAATAAGTATTCAAAACTATGCAAAAGTTTATAAATTGTATTCCACTTAAAACGCAACATCACACATCACATCACAAAATGTTTTCATGTGTTTTATTTCATATTACCTATTATTACCAAAATAATTTTTATAATTTTTAAGCTGTTATTTTTAAAGATATATCAATTGAAGAAGGAAATGATAGTGGTAGTAGTCATATCATCGCATGAAACAGGATGCAACGCTTGGATCAGGCACTAAACGATTGGCTGACTGACTGACGCAGAATGTTGACCACGTAACATCTGAGCACATTCTTTTTAAGAGCTATGAACATTCAGTTAGTCAATTCCTTTGAAGTAGTGTTGATTATAATATGCGAAAGTAATCCTAGTGGTAATCTTAATTAAGTAGTAATATTTTTTGTTTTCTTGTGGTATTTTTCATTTCTGTTCGTTTAATTGTAAAAAAATAATTTAGTATGTGTTTTCTTTCTTCTAAGTATTACGTATTTATTTATTTTTATTATTGTCGATGTTTTGTAAACACAACAATATCGATGTTTTGCAAATACAGCACTATTCTTCTAACCGGACGATAAAGTTTAGATAATACATGATTATAGAAATAAAACAAAGTTCGATAACGAAGCACTTTAATAAAGTTTAAAGCAATACAATTTTATATAAACAATATAAAGTATATGAGTAAAAACTGTAGCAAACCAATCACGATAGCCTAGTAATCTCCTCAGATAGCCTCTGGACAATTTATGAATTGTCAATTACGCAGCTGACTCTCAACAGTCAACAACTTAGTACGCGGTGACAGCACGATGAAAACAATTGCTGTTTTTGTTATTCTAACCTACATAAATAATGTATTAGCCGGTAAGTTTATATTTATTATAATTATCATTTCTTTTTATGTATTACCAAAAAGGACATTATTTTAAATAGGAGTGTTTCTAAAAAGTACTTAGCGCATTAAGGAAATGTGTTTGTTTATATTAATTATAAGTACAACAATATATCAATAATACGTAATTTTTTGTATAAATTGTATGTTAATTGAAGTGATGGTAATTGATTGCAATACCGATTATCGTTATCTAAGAATATTCACAAAAGAAACAAGGAATATTATTGACGTTTACATCTGGTTAATAAAAAAGTACTATTTTACCATACTGAATTAAGTTGAAACTTCGGATGATCATTTTTTTTAAATATAGAAGATATAATAGGATCGATATAATAGGATCATGGAGCCGATCTGATAATGGGCCCGGATACTGGTAAATGGCAATGGCGCTATTCATTCATACAAGCTTACGCAGTTATACAAGCGGCTAAATTTCAAATTCAAAAACTTAAGATCGCAGTTTTAAGCGGATTCTTACATTTTAAGCAAGTTTCTTGGATTAAATTCGAGCGACCAACCAAGACTGCTATTGAAACAGAAAAAGTTTTTAAGCAAAATTAATTAAAATAAATTCTAAATTAGTATATATAGATATGGTTTAATTTTTGTTTAGTCAAAATCTGAAACCAGAACTACATTTTTTTCTTGTCTTAGTAATTTTTTTTTGGCATATTAGACATCATATTTAAAACTGCTAAAACACTAATTCTCTATAGTCTATTCTCGTGATGATTTGTTTGAAATTATTTGCGCTCTTTCTAAATTCAATATTTTAAAGGTGAATTTCAATATAGTCTTTACAGTTTTTTGTACGTTAAATTATAAAAGGAAGTCAATCAAATTAATATGCGTAAACTCTAGAATATTGTTGAAATAGACGTAAATACTGCTTTAATTAATTCTCCAACAAAGTATCACATACAATTTTGTATTATTCAGACAAGCCGTGTGCCGCCAGACCCACAGCAAAAGAGTCTGTGGTCTGTGTGTGCAACGCTACATACTGTGACGAGATTACTCGAGAGAATCCTAAGAAAAAGAATTTCGTTACTTACACATCATCACGGGTGAGCCATTTTTTTAAGTTATTGGGATTCGCTAAAAAACTTATATAGAATATATTTGATATAACATATTTTGATATTTCTAAGGCGGGCCTACGATTTAAAAAATCTTTTGGAACATGGAAAGATTACAGTAAGACCATATCTTTATTATTTTTACATATGCTGTTTTTATATCTTCTAGTGATTTTTATGTGCTAATAATAATAAACAAATTTTTGAATAGCATCATCCAGCCCCAGAACATTGGAAATAGACCCAACATCAAGGTATCAGACAATCCAAGGTTTTGGTGGAGCTGTCACAGATTCCGCTGGAATCAACTGGAAGAGTCTCTCAGACGACTTACAAGAGAAGCTTATAAAGTAAAGATATAAGTGTAAAACAATTACTTTGCTAATAATTATATTTTCTTCTTTTCGGTGTCTGCAGAACATAATATTTTGTATTTCACGTTTGAAAATAGTTAAAAACAGAGCATGAGGGTTTTGAACCCACAAACTTTCCAACCGTAATATTGCTCTACCAACTGAGCCGTCGTATCGCACCCGCTTTGGAGCATTCAATATGTGAACGTTTTTCTCGGGACGGTAGTGAAATCGATTGGGTTGTTTTCAAAAATCCTAACCAATGCTTCTAACTCTGAGAATAAATTAACATTCAAAGATTCGAATTCCTGCCCGTATCGGTT
>JAPOND010000038.1:487050-498115 GCA_028829205.1 Ithomia salapia aquinia | reverse complement strand
TCCGGGAGCGCCGCCCCGCGTCTATCAGCCGCCAGTTCAGCAGCGGGTCGTACACGAACGCCTCCAGCACCGCCATCACGCTGTCCTTGTGCCGGTGCAGCACCTCCATCACGGACTCGCAGGTCCGACGATACGTGCCCTCGATGCCCGTCACCTGGAGGTAGATGGGGAGTTAGTTGTTTTATCGTTGTTAATAAATTGTGTCGAACGTTGTGAGAAACTCACTTCCATGGCGTTGATCAGCATTCGGGTCAACCGGAAGGGAATTTTCTCTGGAAACTTGTCCCTCGTCACGGCCACCTCGAAACAATCACCAAAATCGATGTGTAAAAACTTTCCGGTGACCCTATCCAGCATGATGTTGGAGGGGTGTCTGTCTCCGAGCCCCAGGATGTAGCCCACCATGCTCATGACGGCCAGCGAGCGAGTGTAATTGGTGCGACGCTCGAACCAGACTTCCGAGGATGGACTTTTGAGCCACAATAGTTTCGCAAGATCATCTCCCGCTGTGTGTTCTAAAGCGTGTTCGAAAACTTCGACCTTAAAATAAACGAAGAGTCTTGTAATCTTCACTAGTTTAATATTGCATGCATTAGAAATGTATAAATATAAGAAAAATAAAATTTATCATAAAATTTATCATATACATAAAAAAAAAACCTTTTGCATAAGCATGAGCTTTTCTGAGTCGGACGCCATGCGTTGCATGATTCGATGCTCAATATTCATTAAAATCTTTCTCTTCTCTCTGTAGTCCTTTATTAAAGAATGCAGAGTATCACAATGTGGAACCCAACCGATCAGACCGGAGTTAGTCGAGAGAGGAATAACGGCGTATCTCTGTATGGCTAAGTCTCGTCTGAAGGTATCCGGGTCGGCTTGCAATAAAGTATTAACAAGTCCGAACAGCTGCATGACTCGCTCGTCCTGACGTAGATCCTCGTGTCCCTTTAAAAGGAACATGTAGTCTTTCCCGTTAGAACCTCGTATGCATAATCGGCGAGGACGTTGCTTCGAGGTTATCACCTGAAAAAAAAATTAAAGCATTGAATGTTTGTGATTGCCTTTAATGAGTGCAACAATATATCAATCATAGAGCATAATTGTAACCTATTGGCGGGAGCTCGTATGAGCTGTCTTAACTTGGGTGTTCATTAATAGAAGGATTATGTGAAGCACCTGTTATAGCTGTAATAAGCACGGCTAATGTTAGAGCCGTAAGCGGAAGTTCAATCCCTTTCTTTTCATGACTTCCTGTTTCTCGGTCACGGTCTACGACACCGATACCACGGAACTAGAATGTTGAATTGTGTGAAACCTGTGTACCTGCAGACTGCTCTGTATGTGCGCGATGCGGATGAGGTCCTGGTCGGGTGCGTAGCTGCCGGGCACCGCCAGCTGCAGGTCGCGGCAGGCCAGCAGGCGCGGGCTCACGTACTGCAGCTCCAGGGACGTCAGTTGCGGCACCTGGCGCGTGATGCGACGGAACACGTGGTAGTACAGGTCCCACGCCTGGTTCAAGTCGCGCACCAATCCCGACTCCTGCAACGCGAAGGCCGTATACGTATTTTTTGTTTTAGCGTTTCCTACGACGAAATCGTTTTTAGGGTTCCATATGCAAAGGATAGATACAGAACCCTATTACAAAGACTTCGCTGTCACTCTGGTTGTCTCCAGCTATGTATTTCATGAACCATAATAGCTACAAAGTTGAAATTTTTACAGATTATGTATTTCTGTTACGCCACTATTGCGACAAATACTAAAAACAGAATATTTTTTTTAAGAGAGTGATAGCTAAACAGTTGAAGTTTTCACAGATAATATTAATGATAATACTGTTGCCGCTACAACAACAAATACTGATAAAAAAAATTAAGGGGGGGGACTCTCACACACCCGACTCAACAAGTTTCTTGATTGTCTTTTACTAAAAAACAATAATCTTAAAAATAAACATTTGTTATTGTTAATTTACTTATAAAAAAATAAAACTTACCTTAAACCGATTGCACCATTCCTGTGCTTCGTTCAGATCTCTGCCGTACGCCTGACTGAATGATATCTCTTTTAAGGTCTGCGGACCTCTCTCTAACATCGCGTGCAGTGGTTCCAATGTCTTGAACATGGCCTTGGCGTCGTGTTCGCTGAAGTACAATCTCGATGCTTCCTCTAGGGCCTCGTGCCACTGTTCGTGCCACAGTATGGCGACTCTGATTAGTTCCTCAGATATCATAGCGGCCTGGTTTACTAAATTGATGGAATGAGTGCACATGGACTTTAGAACTTGATTAGCTGCGTTCTTGCGATCAACGAATGAAGATTTAGATGCCACCGTTAAGGGATAAACTAGAGCTTGAGGGTGTGATTTGCCGATATCGATGAGTAGCGAATGAATAAGTTTGCCGACTAATGCTCTGGGTGTATCAATTCTTGCTATCAGCTGAGGAATGACCTGAAGCCATACATTAATTTCTATGGTCCGTATTCCTTCCAAGAGAGCTTCGTGAACTGCAGGATGGTGACCGTAATCGAACCAAAGTGTAAGCAACCTCAATGTATCTTGTAGAGAACTGCCGTGTGACAGGTTAATTGATTTAAAGAAACCTTCAACGGCGGGAACCGTGTGATTTTGAATATACTCGGGAGTAGATGAAGACTCCTTGTCTTTAGATTTATCTGCCTCTTGGTGTTTATATAAGAGAACCGTTTCGAAGTTCATGTAAGCCCACGCGTGCCACGCTTTGTACCAATTGGAAGATAAGTTGGTGGCCGCCGAATAGTTTCGTAGGATAACTGGTATAGATTGCTTGTTGATGCCACACAGAGATTCACACCACGAACCTAGCTTCAAATGGCATCGCGCGAGCAGTCTGCAGTGACCAGCATTCCCGGTCTCTACATTGTCGACATAGCGCTGAAGCTGGTCGTAGGCCAGTTGCTTGTCGCCAGCGACCCATAAATGTTTTGCATACGCGAGGGTCAGCCTCGGCTCGTGAACGGGAAGAGGCATATCGCGATTCTCACTAGGGTCTGTTCCCAGTAACATCACCAAAGTCCGATGTGCCTGCCGGGGCGCTCCACTCTTCCTACAAAGTGACGCGAACTTAAGCCAAGTTGCCATGTTCTCTTGAGGTGTCAATACCAAAGAACGAACTTGAAGAATTTTGCGCCAATCTTCGACTAATCTTTGCCCGCCTTGCAATCTCGTCCACCATGCTTGTCTAATAGATTCTCTTCTTTCAGGAATCAATTTATATGTTATGACTTCTTCTAATTCAGCGAGAAGTTGAGCATTAACCAGTGCGCCGTAAGCTCTTTGGTAGCTTTCTCCAGCTACTGCCGTCAATTCCGAATCTAGTAAAGACCGTGCTTGGTCAATATATAATTTAGAATTATCAAAGTCTTCATGATGTATGTTAAAAACGGCTCTGTAGAATGCACCATCCTGACTGTTTTCAGGCAAGTAGTTTACATATTTTATCATATCACCCCATTGATTCAGTCCCCACGCTGCAGCAGCCGCCAATCTTGCCGATTTGAATTTATCATCATTCGACATTTTAGTCCAACGTGTAGAAACCGTTTCATATAATTTCACCCACTCTCCCAAAGCTTCGAAACACCGCATTTCACCAAGATATGCTTCATTATTATCATTATCAATATCTAATTTCTCACTGTAAAGATTTAACGCTTTTTCCCAGTTATGTAATTTCTCATACCACCTGATCTGAACTTTCAAAGTGGCGTCACCGGCTTCTCGTTGAGTCATTACTCTTTCAAGCAAGCCTTCCGCCGCTTCTTTTTGTTGCAGTTTGTTATTTATATGTATTAAAGCTTCCACAACTTGAGATGTCGCGCCATTGCGAAACTCTTCTTCCTGTAAACAGAAAAATAATATATCAAACACCGATTCAAACCACCAGCAACCAGTATGTTATCAGACACCATACTTTGTAATGTAGAGCTTTAGCATAGGCTCTGCAGTGCATAGCTCTCTCTCCAAGTAGTTGAGTAGAGATCGGTAAGGCACCTCCTTCACAATGTTCCATGAATTCAGCTAAATTCAACACCGTATGTGCCAATTCCGGTGCATCGGGAGCTGTTAATGCCTGCTCTAAAGCATTTGAGAGTTCCGCTCGCGAAGTCTTATCTAGCTCCGTCCAGCATGATACAAAGGCTGCGTTAAACAAGTCTCGCAATAGCTGTGAGTAATTGTGCGCGAGTGTGAGACATGCTCTGAAAACAGAAAAAAATATATACTATTGAAATTAAACAATTTATTATAAAAATATAAGTACCTACCTCAATACGGGGCTGTGTGACTCAGTGAGCAGACCAATGCTGAACCGTCTGAGCCACTCGAGCCAGTCGTCCTTGGACACGCGGCTGCTGACCGTCCACGCCACCTTGAGGTTGTGTGCGTTCACGTACAACTTGCGTATAGACTGTGACGTGTCACATGCTACTATGCGGGCCTACAGATTAAGAAAGGATTAATAATTATGTGAATAAATGACAGTATAAAACAAAAGTATTAATATAGTAACCTCTTGATTATTATTTCTCGGTTTTCGTCTTGTACTCTGCAAGAAGTCATCAACTGCTAATGTCGAGCTTGCCTGCACTTTTGAAAGCAGCAGTTCGTAATTCTGATGTTGTATTCTATGTTTTATTACCACCTTCTGAACTAAAGGTATGAAATCGTTGAATTTTCTCCCGAGTTGGATAATAAGCGCACAAAGTGTGTCCATTGCTGTAGTTCGTAGAGCATAACAGGTGTCCAAGCTTCTAACAAGTGGATGGATTATTCTAGAGACGAGTTCACTGTAATTTAATGAGTCCGAGAGGTAGTCTACAGTCTCCATAGCAACTTTAGCTACAGAAATAGGATAATCAGTAGCGTCAAATAACTTGACGATAGATGGAATTACAAGATGCATATAATCATCGAGATTGTCTTCAAATTTTTGTAGAGCATTGAGCAGTTTTTCTGTGACAATTCTGTCTTTACTCGTGTCATGAGCAAGAACACGTAGAATTTGTGGCATTAATTGTGGCAGATATATCTTAAACTCTGATCCTAAGGCCACTGCAATGTGTTCAACGAGTAATATTAAAGTTGGTTGCAATGGACTTTGAGGGGTCCAAAACTCTTTAATAAGATCAAATATTTTGTCTAAATAATTTCGAATATGCTGCTTCACAATAGCAATTAGCTTAGCTAATTGAGTGAATAGATTTTCTCGAAAATTATTATTATCGGTTGTACGTGCTACATAGAGTAGACTGGGAGTGACTCGGGATATATATGGCACGCATTTTATACCAAGTGACTGAAATATGAATGTTACAGCCTGCACTACGCTCGTGTGAAGCTGTTGAAGAGTGGGGTCTCGTAATATTCGCATTAAGGTCGATATGACGATTGCTGGATAATATTCGTCAAGAACGGGAGAAGACATATTGACTAACATCTCACTTGTGGTCATATCAAAGTTATTTTCTTCTGCTTTGCTGTCCGCGACCGGAACTAAGCTGGAATCTGGTTTCCCGTCTTTAAAACCTCTTGTCATTTTATGTTTGTAAGGATCTAGAGCACCTAATAGTCCTAAAACCCTGATCGTTTCTCTTCTATCTTTGGGTTGTTGTTCTGTCTTCAGGAAATTTAACAAAACATCCATTAGGTTCGGATATTCAGTGTAAGGTGTCACTACATGTCCAGTGGCGCTTATTAACTGGCCGAATGCCCATAACGCGATACTTCTTTTGTCAGTTGCACTAGCGTCAGAGAGCAATTCAAGAAGAATCGTTAATAATTCGGGCAAACATTTCTTTAGACCGGTATTATCGCCGTGAACGTCAGCAAGATCACCTACTGCCTTCAAAATACTAATCACAACTCCTGGATTTAGATCTGCTTCTTTTAATTTTGGTACAAGAACATTTAAAATAGTTTCCATATATGGTTTAACAAGTTTTGGAGCATGCAAAATAAGATTATCTAGCATACGGGCAGCTTGCTCCTTATTTCGACTCATCCCAGAATGCTCCAATTCTGTTAAAAATTGTATTAGCGTTTTGCGAAGTCCAGGCATGACGTACGCGGGATTGACAGTACTTAAGCGTCCAATAGTACATATAGCGAGCTCTCTTATTTTTAAATTCTCATCATTCATCGCTATAAACAGAAAACTAAGATTTTCTATCTGAGCTAAATGTGTGTCAAACATATCAGTCAGAGATTCAAGTACCCAGTATCTTACTTCACAATCGGGGTCCGTAACGGATACCACCAACATTTTCCCCACTACTTCAGCGGTCAGCATGGTAAGTGTTCTAGATGGCGTTTTCATAGTTGCGATAGTTGCATCCGATAATAACTTTGCTGCAGTCTTTACGGCTTCTACGCGAACTTCTTGCTGGTCACTTTGAAGGAAATGATCGGCACACCGTCTCACAAAAGTTAGTAAACTATGCTGCCCCTCGAAATGAAAAGTACCAAGTGTTCTTAATGCTAGAACAATACTAGCTGTATCCTGAGGTTCTATGACTAGACTGATATTGCTTTGTTGTTCTAGGCTTCTTGGTACACCTGGATGTAAGAAGGGTTTATTTCTTAAAACTTGTGAAAGCATATTTAAAAGACCTTCCGATATCTCACCCTTGAGCGAAGAAAGATTTTGACTTAACTCTTTCAAACATATAGTCAAGGATGGACTTAAACCTGTAGCAAACATTGCATCTAACAGTTCCTTTATATCACTCAGTACTAGATTTTGGACTGCACTGCTTAATAATGTGATGCATGCAAATATAGAGGGATCTATATACACTCTTTTCTTGCTTTGTGTATCTCTTACAGGTAAGGCTTGTTTTATAACATCCATAATTCTGGGAATAAAATTTTTAATGTCGCCTTCAATAGCAGCTGCCAACAATCCTAAAGTAGTAAATGCCATGTTCTTATCCTTCTCTCTGCTTTTAATTGAGGTTAACAAATAATGTATAGTTGAGTTAAGATACTTCTTTAGAAACAACTCTTTATTAAAAGCAGCTAATCGCGGTATTATGATAAAAAGAATCTGTGGCACTCCTTGGGTTTTGAGAATCCGCTGAGACATAACATCTGAAAATAAGCATTTTATGATATTTCAATTACATTTTTTATAACTTCTATATAATAATAATATAAAACAAAGTCGCTTCCCGCTGAATGTCCATATTTATGCTTAGATTTTTAAATCTACTCAACAGATTTTCAGGTGGTTTTTTTATAGAATGAGTAATTTAAGACAAAGGTTTAAACCCTTTTTTTACTATAATATTGATCAAAAAATATACTACAGGCTAACACCTTTAAAAGGTCTCTAAAAAGGTCTGCCATAACTTGTGGAAAACCCTTTTTTATCCTTTACTTTTTACGAAAAAAAATAGCTTATTTACGACATAGTTATTTTTAAGAAATACAGCAATAATCCTTATCCAATTAACTACCTTAAATACATTGTGCATTTAAGTATGGCTTTTTACAGTGTTTTACAATATTTTTGGAGATATAAAAACTATCAGCATTGAACCCATGCAAAGCCGTGGCAATAGTTTCAAAATATTACGGTAGACATAAATAAAAAAGATGATATAAATTCAAGGGTATATATCTACTTGACATTATATAATGATAATTATCAAATGAGGATAGGAGAGATTAATTATTATAATATTATTAATAAGTTGTGGTCAATGATACTAATTATAAGTCATGTATTATTATCACTAGCAATTTAAATATATTCTAATATTTTAATAATAATGATAACCTAATAACACACACCCATATTGATAAAAATATTTTTAGTAGGTTTTCAATGAACAGATAAACAGACCTAACATTTATAAATAAATATATATATTTTTTTCTGTAATAAACTACCACCTACCTTGACAAATCCTTTCAATCTTTTCCATCAACAATTTTCTACACACTTCAGACTCGTAGATAGGAACTGGATATGTAACATTTTCAGTTTTGAAACCATCACACAAATATCCTCTTTTGACTGACGGGCTATGAAGTTTGGAGCTAATGAAAATTATGTCATCAGATACTGTAATATCTTTCTGAGAATCCAAACTGTGAATGAGATAAGAGTATTTCTTCTCCCAATCAGCATTTGAACATCTTAATAATTCATTCAGGATGAGAAGTCCTCCATGTACTCTATCCTCTTTGGTAATTCCCTTTTCTCTAATTGGCACCTCTTCAAATGATAACATAGCTTCTTCATAGCATTGCATGTACCATTGGGGCTTGGCTGTGGATTGTTTAGGTGTTTCTCTTTGAGCTGTGACTACTAAACCAGCTCTCAATGCTTTTGCTGCTGCTTCTCTTATTTGTTGTTTAGGATCCTTCAGAGCAATTAGTATGTGGTCAAAGAAACCTGATACTTGTTGATAAAAATATGTTGGCATAGCTATGGCCAACTCTTTTAACAATAACACTGCTGAATGTCTTCGTCCTTCATTTCTTTCTTCTGACAACCATTCAAATGCTCTTTTAACTTCAAATTCTACATACTCTGCCCTCTTGACACCAGAAACTGTAGCTAGCCTACCAACAGTTTTTGCGGCTAGTTCCATAACACCCACATCAGAAGATTTAGGCAAAAGGTTTCTCAGATAATTTGCAAACCTTGTGATTCTGGTTTTTGTTGTATCACAGTCTCCTCCAATCAAGCAAACTGTTAAAAAAAATATTTTGTGAAAAATAAAATAGTTATTTACTTAACAAGTACATATATTTTTAGAATTATATGCATAAATACCGATGGCAAGCACTCCACCCTTCTTTTCATGTACGTCGTTGCTAGAAACCATCTCAAAGATTTGATGATTAAATTCATCGAGAAATTGAGTGAGCTCCTCTTGAGGAACTTCTCTAAGTTCCGTTTTGGCATAATGATAAAGTTCTCTCGCCGTTTTCGTCTGAACGTCCACATTTCGGGATTTTAAGCCCGCAACAAACGCAGTCACTTGATTTGACATTTTTACGCAAGTTGTATAAAATTAAGTAATAATAACATTATAGAGGTTTAAATTGAAGTCCTTGGTGGCTAATATTTATAAAACATCTAATATTATATATAAAGCTGCTCACTGCTGAAATAATATAAATAAACATTCAGGTTATGGTTTATGGTTCGCAGTATATTTATCACAATATTTATTATGTACTTAGTTTGCTCTATGGACTATATTTTGTACTAGTGATGTGCATTTCCATAAATAATAAATCACTTCAATGATTCTTGTCTACAACTAAATGTACAAAAATATTTCAAGATATTAGTAATGTGTATTAAATATTCAATAACCTGTTCTAAATATGTAAGCTATGTCCTAGGAGTCAAAACAATTTTTAAAGATTTTATTGTCATGGAAGACTTCTTGCATTAACAACACCTTATATTTAGTAAAAAAGTAAAAATTAATATTAAATTACAGATGTAATAAATAATAAAATAGTTAAACTAGTTTCTTATATAAAATAATAGAATGATAGGGAATGCTATAGTGTTATTTGTTGTTGCTTTACAGTGTTCTAAATTATATTTAAATCAAAGTGTACAGAAATTAAAATTTTGAGCATTTTTTAAAGTAAATTACAATAAAATTTGGAAAAACATTTAAGTTTAAATTAAAATATAAACTATTTTTTCTATGTGTCTATGGTCAAATGGCCGATATTTCATTCATTTGAAGCTTCATAAAGTCCATATTCTCTCTCTGTCGTATATCGTTACCTATGTATGGGCGGTCATCGTTAGAGATATTCGTATAAATTATTAAATGAAGGTGCTATAAGTGTTGATTTTATGTAAAAGCTGTAGGTTATAAATTGTTAAATAATGATCTTGCTAGAGATCAATAATAGAATTATAGAAGAAACATTAACAGTTAAATATAAAAATGCACTGGCGCGGTGAGTACGTTACCCTTAGAAAGTTTACCTGTTTTTGTAGCGACTACGATATTTATTGTAATGCCATATCAATGCTTTTGCCTTATGTATTCCTTTACTTTTTGGAAACTGACTTAGAAACGAAATTGCCAATGCTATAACCCCTTTGGGCTAGGATCCTGACAAATGTCAAATACATTTCACTGGGTGGGCCCCACGTTGGCCGCTGAATATACGAATTCGGTTCATATAAGTTTTTTGTCATTACATATATGGTTAATATTTGCCCATATAGTAACTCAAATATGACGTGATAACGTCTCTATCAGTGAGGATGACTCATTAGTTGTTTGTGAGCACTTGCCCCGGTGCGGAAACGTCCCATAAAATGTTTTCGGATTCCTTTAGTAGTAAACAATGTATCAGTTTATATGTTGTACAGATTTATCCAAACAATAGGGGGAATGATAACAATTTGTATCTCAGGAAGTTACTAATAATACTATTAATGTAACAGTCTTATATATTAGTTGTAATATTTTCTTTTACAGCTTAAAGCCTGAATCCATAGATGTGACTCTTGCAGACTTTGACGGAGTTCTCTTTCATATATCCAATGTAAATGGGGATAAAACCAAAGTTAGGGTAGGTGGATTGATATTGTTTATTTTTTAATGCGGTAGATGCTCACATCTATAGAAAAGATTATGACTAAAATTACTTGCCCTTAAACCATAGATAAATAAGAAAAAAACATTAAAACAGGAAATTTACTAACAATTAATTGTATACCTTCCAGGTTAGTATATCTTTGAAGTTCTATAAACAGTTGGAAGAACATGGAGCTGATGAACTCCTCAAAAGGGTTTACGGACCTCTTCTCACTGAACCTGAGTCAGGTAAGGCATAATCCTTGTTTCATTAATTCTCAAAAATATTAACAAGAAAGGAAATATTAGTGCCCATTTTATTTAAATAATAAAGATATCACAGTAATAAATATAATTTAAATGAAAATGTTACAGAAGTTATACAGTTAGTTAATGTGCAAACTTTATTGTTATATTATTGTCATTAAAACTAGTAGGTAACTTGAACAGG
>JAPOND010000037.1:697606-708346 GCA_028829205.1 Ithomia salapia aquinia | reverse complement strand
GCTGTAGCAAAATCTCTCCAGCAATACCGTATTACCCTCTAAATCTCTTTCCGCTACGTGTCTTTCCGCAGCTGAAGCAAAATTTACTTGAGATGTAACAAATACATCGTCGAGTTACAAATGAGACACGTCGGGTATAACATTAACTAATAACACAGGATCTTGGATATCCTCCAAGTTTATACGAATATTTCCTTGTTTCAAAATACATCCTACCTTTTGTATCAAAACATTAATCCTTGTTATCTATTATTAACTTTACTTGTATTGCAATAAGGTTGATTTTATTAGAACAGATTATAAATGCTAGTTTAGATTTTGCAAAGTCACAGACGTTATTGTTGTTTAATTTAGGAGATGATTACGCTTCGACATTGGTTCTAAGTCTTTATAATTATATATGCATGCATCGTACATGCTGTGCCTACTTAAGGAAGCAATAATATTTATTTTATTATAATTCTAACATAAACGATTATTATTATCTATATATATATATATAATAAAATTTGAGTGTCGGATTTAAAAGTATATAGGTATACCTATATATAGCACTTAGACAAAAAAAATACATTTCAACATTTTCGTCAAACTGTCTGTCTGTTTGTACAGGCTAATCTCTGTAACAGATGGACCGATTTCAACAGGACTGACAGATAGCTGATGTTATAAGTACCTAGTAACTTATGCCTTTATTTTATAAAAAAAATAGATTTTATAAAAAAAATAGATTTTACCAAAAGTAACATTGAAATCTTTAAGGTTCAAATAGGGAAGGTGTATATATCTTGTTTATTCATATAATAAAATTCAGCTTTATAAATCTAGATGTAAATAGCCCATTAAAAAAGAAAAATGAAGTAATTACGTAATATATTCAGACAATTTTCGACAAAAGTACCAGGAGAGCATAACAAGGGAGAGCACGCCCGTGGCAAGATTCACGGCAGCATCATTAGCAACCTCAATAATCCATTAACATATATTACGGCTGTGTTACAATATATATATTTTTTGTACCTCATTAGTATACAAACCTTCATTGTTACTCTTTGCAATTCACGTGAGAATATGTTGACAGTAATTAAGTATGTAGTCATCATAGAATGACGAATAATAAGCATATAAATGACAAAATAAAATAAAACGTAATAGAAAATGTTATAATAACATAAGGAATAATAAAATTTTTATACTTTATGAAATGATTTACAAAACTCCTACTCGTTTTATTACAACCGAGGTATAAAACTTTTCAGAACCAGCCTTAAAATTGTGTATATAAAATTTTTACAAGCTCTTCAACCAGCTCTCGTATAAATATAATATCCTCGAGAGTTCTGATGTCCTAGTACTTATATATATACGTAGTATATAGTGTGTTAAGACACCAAAACAATTATAAAGTTAAATACGAAAATCGTTCGTGATTTTTGATTTTAAATTCAAGATCAAACTAGCAAGGTTATTTAGTAATTGGATCAATTCAAAATTACCAAGTTTATAATGAAGCAAAACCGCATTTTCAACTCTCGTTTGATATAACCAACCGTTAAATAAATTAACTGGCTCTTTAATTAAAATATTAAAAGTATTATAATTATAAACTTTGAATAAATAAATTCATTGTACACGTGATCTTAAATATAGGTAATTGAATCTTGAACAAATTATAAACTCACACACACAAGGACATTGCTCACACACAAAAATAAAGCCTCTATACTCTATAGCATACGTAATAAATGTTAACAGATCATTCACATCATCTAGTTCTTTAATTTTAAAAGTCAAGCTTAAACAATATATAACAATATTGTCAAGGCTCGTAGCATTATTGCTAAGAGTAACTGAAGCATTATTATAACCACATAGGTAGATCAATTGGTAGGGCAACTGTTCGTATCCGTATAATTTTCATTACATTTCATCTTCAAACATTATAACCACATATTCTATAACGATCATAAAACCAATAGTACTAATAAGTTATAACGAGAAGCACGTGTAGACAATAGTTTGAACGTTAAGTTAGGATTGATAGTGAAGTGACACAGAGACAATGTGAGGAGTGAGGTTGGCCCGTACGATACGAGGCTCACGCTCTGTTAAACATACGTGTCAGTAGAGGTAAAATGGGTTCGTTTAAATAAATATATAGCTTACAAATTTAAAAAATCTACGGATTTATAGATATAGTAAGTATAGATTTGTTTTTTGTAACATAGGGTGCGAAATTACAAATGATTTTAAGAGATATGTACGGCGTACGTAGCTTATATGTTATATAGAGGATTATTCAGTCAACGGTTGTTATATAAGATTGGAGTTCTAAAGTAAATATATACCACGTGACATTAAGTACAAGATCGTATTTAACTTTCAAGAAAAACAAAAGACGATATCAAATTATGAGAAATGTCATTATTTTAAAGCCGGCGTTATTACAAGCAAAGTTGGAAACAATTTTAATAATACAAACTTTTACGGGGACACATTAATACCATCCGGGAAGAGACATTTTAAACTTCGTAACGTGTACTTGGTACTAAATAAGACGTAAATTGAGTGAGGAATAAATTCAACAAGCAGTTAAGCGGAAGAGATCACTCCAATGGTTTACCGATAGCCATAACTTGTAATGGTGATACAAAAAGTGGGTTTTCAGAGTTATGGGTTATAAAGTATTGATGATATACGTGAGGAATTTATTTAACGTATTGAAATACGAAATACGTATTGGTATGTCGAATTAACTTAACTATCTTATACAGTTTAATGATGTTTTTTATGTCTTATAGTTTCGTACCTATCTGTTTGTCTGTCTCATTTTACTTATCTATGTTATACCCGCTCTACTCAGACATTAACGAAAAAATAGAACAACTTCATCTTTACATCCAGCATGAAAAGCTTATTCTGTAATTTAGCTGGCAAGATTTAGTAGTGTTTCTTGGGTTGAGCTGAAGTGATTGTATGAGGATAATTAAATATTAAATTTAATAATTATTTAAATTATACCCAGATATAATAAAATATATATATTAACAAGTAACACAAAACTTGTCTAAAACCACCTGACATATGTAATCGCAATTATTTCTAGCCTAAACTAAATACAAAAAATCAAACCTTGTAGAAACAAACAGAGTCACGTCTGCAACCTAGATTCACAAAACGGAATATCATTGTTTGTTTGTCAGTTTTTTTATATCAATCAGTTTCTTTTCAACATCACGCTTGAGTAGCGTCCTTTCTGAAACGGAAATTTAGTTTCCTTGTATTTCATTGGCACCCTTGATATCTTATTAAACATGATTTCCTAGTACCAATATATAATATTTTCGCAATATATTATTTACGATAGGTTTGCAAAGTCTAAACAAACTAAATGTAAAGTTAATAATCGATTAATAAATAACTACTGCAATAAAACACAAGGTCATAAGTCATTACATTAACAAAAACTATAAAATCCTGAATCAAGGTAAATTTAAATAGTACAATTACAATGCATTTAAAATCAGTTAACTTTATTACACAATAGTGGGTAGTTACAAATAAATAATAATATAATAAACCCCAATAATGTAATACCTATAGTAAATCATAAATGTCCGTTCAATATTAATTCAAGTCCCTACTAAGTATTTCGTAATAATCTATACCAATGTAAAAAAACAATAATATTTGTAATATATAGAAGAAAACACTACGACCCTTACGAACCAATATTAGAAAGTGTAATAAAAACATTCAAACAGTAGTCCCCAACGTGTACCGCCTTTCTATAATTGACGCGGAAGTCGCGGGACACAAATAGTTTAACATAAATGAATCAAATGTAGCATTTAATATTATTGAGTTTTGTAATATAATAATAAAGCTGTATATTTGTAATATTCCAGTCCTTGGTTATTGAGATACGAACGTCCTTACGTAATCAATTTCGCAAGAACATGTATTTCTGCATTAAGTATTGCATACATATCTTAATGTATATTGGTCATCGCGAAATGTTCACACGAGAAACAAAAGAAACATATTAAAAATATTTTTAATGTTTCTTAAAAATAACGTTTTTATTTTGGGTTAAATTAACTAATTAGTAAATTAGTTTTGTACATGAGGGAGAAGGTAAATATAGCTCGGGTTCTCTTTAAAGTGTACACAGACGGACAGATCCCAGGGGGTGCTCTGTTAAACATAGTAGTGGTTTCACAATATATATTACATATTGTAATTTTCTAAAACTGTTAAGCATACACATAGATCTTTCAAATAAATGTGTCCTGGTTTTATTAGATTTATAATTATGATATCATTGTTAGAATATTAAATTAAATTTTTAGTAGACGAGAATCCATCTAAGGACTAAAATTAATATCGATCGATCGATCGATCTTGATCCAATGTTGTTGCTAAAATACAATCTATTTCCTAAGATACTTGTTTCAATAATAGATCTGTGGATTTAATTTCTTTCTTAATCTATGATTGGGGAAAATCTGATATTGTAAATTCTTTAAGTATAATTTATTTCATATTCAGTGCACAGTGCACTATATTACATAATTTCACTGACCGTTGAGTCGTCAATATTGTCTGTGGGGCCTCCAGATCGGAGGTGATTGTCAATTTGCTAAATTCGTATTTATGTATCCGGTGTTAACGTATATTTTAATATTGTTCACGAATATTTTCTTTGTCAGATATTGAACAAGGAAGTTATTGAGAGGATACAGATTAGATGGTACATGGTACAGGAAGATGTATATTTACCAATAATAGCTACCAACAAATTATTTTAAACGTAGTAGTAAAGTTGTAAAATACATCATGTATCAACGAATAACTCTTGATGAGAAAAAATTGTTGGAATGATTTTGTTCATTGTATGGAAAACTTGTTAATATGAAAATAGTTTCTTTAAACATAGTTTTTACAACAACGTTCCACAGTTTATCATTATCTAAACGAAATATACCCAATAAACATGTTAAAGCAGGCATTTTAGAAATATTTGCTTATTTTTCAAACAAAATAAACTGTAAATTCCAAGCATTTTTTTGCACATTCGAAAAGTATCTAAAGTATCCTGACCTAATTCCAAAATTTCGACCTCCAGCATGGCAAATACATGTTACGTATTTTACGGAAACTCATTTTCGTTTTCTTTCACCAATCTTTTGAAAATTTAATTTTATTCAAAGCAACCATTAAAATGAATAATGTAACAAAAATCTCTTCAGTTATTGAGTAAAATATATAAGACACTAAATACATAATAATATAAATTTACAACCCTAATCATCTCTAGATAGGATAATAATTAATAAGCAATAGGGTAGCAAAAAATTCAATTTGCGACAACGGAAAAAGATTTTTTTTTTTACGACCTTTGACATTTCACAACCATACAATTTATTAATCAAGTAATGTCAACATTTTCGATAAAAATATCAATCGAAAAAGAATAATAATTTACAATGAAATAATTGCATTTAAAGACGATTTTACTGTAAAAAAAATATATGGACAACAATTTAATAAAAAAAAAATATATAATATATTCAACCTTTTAGGGACGTATATTAAATAGTATAAATGCTAGACAATACTATCAACAAACAAACAATTTGAAGAGCAATCTTACAAACCATATAAAATATAGTTCGTAGAAGTGGACGTGGATGTAAATAAACAGCGGAACTTCCGATTTTACGAGCTGGACCGCCATGCTTTATGATTGAACTGCAAATATTCCACCTGCGTTCTAAAAATATTGCCCTTTTATACAAACTAAACATTCTCCAAACGAAACTGTTGCTAAAATACTGCTCTTATAAAATGCTCTTTGAATTTAACCAACAACCAGAGTTAATAAAAGTACCCTGCTACAAATTTTGATACTAAATTTTACAATACAAATATTTTCTCGTGTGATCAATGTTTATAAGAGATATGTGGATTGGGTATATAGCTACCTATAGTTACTTTCAATCTTTAATTATATATCGATTATTAGTCTTCCTCGTAAGCAGATAGAAGTGTCTAAGTATAAATATACCTACGCCAATAACCGATTGGGCATAGTTACCAGTATAAGCAAATTTCAATCCTGGATTATAGATTGATTATTAATTTTCCTCGAAATCTTAACTACGAGTTTAATGTATGACTATCATAACATTATCAGCAAGAAAGCTTACAGCTAATGTAAATACTTTTCAACATTTATTGAACTAAAACAATTCACATTTTCAAAAAGATTTTCTGGTAACGGTTGTTTGTAATCAGGACGCTGGTATTAAGGTTTTAATTCCCGGTTTTATGATAACAACCTCGGCAATTTCATTTCCACCTCTCTTATATTCTTTCCTTCAATATTACTTACTAATTCCAGAATACAATTTCACGTAAAAATTAAAAAATACATTATTTATCATTGCAAATGTTGAACACGGAACGTAATAAAAATGATTATTTTAAAAGTCAGCATTACAAGTATAATAATAAAGTCGAACATATTTCGTGAATACGAATCGAAAATTGTATTTATTAGAGATATCAAAACTATGGTAGGAGACGTTCGGATAATATAATAGCGAGTCCCCGACGTAACAGATTACAGTATTATTTTACACATGTCTGCGAGTAAAAGATAAAACGTATTTACCACCCCGCGTATTAAACGATATAGGCGAGAGAGATGTGAGAATCAAAACACTTTTGTAAATATGTGTATCATTTATATTGTAGGCGATATTTATGTGACTTATACAGGGTGTATATATAACTGTTGTGGTTTTTTGATGGTTTAATGAATTAATATTATAACTGTTTGTACAATGTCTCCTGTTACGAATCAACTGTTTCTAGTGGTTGAGTGTAACTGAAGCTCGTAGGGGCTAAATGTACCGTTAGTGGGAACCGGAATCAAAATCCCTTCCCGTTCCTCGCCTTTCCCAGTTTCTAAGGTAAACCTTCTTTATTTTCCTCTGAATTTATAACAGATATTAATACCTACATATATATTTTTGAATAGATAACATTTTTTTAATATCATGCGACATTAATACGACAAAAACTATACTGATGTAAATAAAATAACATTTAAATATTATAGCAAAACATTTCACGGTTAACGATTACGTTGTGAAAATGTTTTGTGGATGACGCTTTCACGGAAAACCACTAATGGGTTGGAGATAAGCTTTCACTTTATTTAAACTTTCAGACACTACAACGTACTTATACTTAAAATATACACATTGCATTACACCACCAATATTAAATGTAAGATGAGTAAATAACATAGCGACGAACTAACTACATCCTTAAAATAGTGACATGTTTTTCTTAGATAAAACCATTACTCACACAATGACACATCTATACACAATCTCAGACGTTAAGTCTTATATAGACGGTTCTTTATACAGAGTTTAATAAGACTCTTCAAGGCTTAACCTCTCAATTCAGACCTTTGGAGTGTCATAAAAGTGCAATCGTGTGATTTCGTAGCCGGGGGACATTTGAAACCAGCCCTAAGTACTCTCAAATCAACGATTTCTATTATGACGGAAGTATCATTTGCTAATGGCCGTGGTCTCGCTTCGTTACATTCAAAACTACCGATTTGTAATCGACTTAGAATTTATCTTACCTAAAGAATAAGAAACGATTTCTCTGAAATGGATCTGAGTGACTTGAATCTATAATAGAATGAGGTAAATAGGAAACCTTAGCTATCTTAAAAAGATAAAAGATAAGATATACAAATAATAACAATCAACCTCCTGTTTGCTTTCATTGAAGAGATAAAAATCTAATAACATATATCTATAAAATAATCCTACCTTATTTATGCAATGTCAGTTATTGTGAAAACCCTTACATTATTATATTTAATTATGCATAACAAAGGCCGATTATCATCATTAAGCCTTGGCATATTCACGTATACGTAACACTACAAATCCGGTCATACCTTATGCTGTCAGGTGTTAATAAACAGCGCAGAGCAGCACTAATCATCCTTGAAGCAGTCATCGCTCACTGACTGCATAATGATTACATATTATGGGCCCATTTCATTATTCAATCTACCGCCACTATTTAACCCCAAATATTTGCAAGTAAGTCTGTCTACATCAGATGGGAGCACTAGTTCACTAACAGACTTTTCATTTAGCATTTTTTATTTAGCATTATGATGCTAAATAGTTGACTTATGAGCTTAGTAAAAAGTATAATAAAATATAAATTATTATCAATATAGATCCCAAACATAAAGTTTTTTTGTCATTTTAAATATGAGCTTTATTTGAATTACATAAATACTGACGACCAGATGTAATTATTGTAAAATTATTTTGATTTAAAAAATCTGATCTATCCAAAAACCATTAAAAGAATCGCAGAAAAAATAATCAATTTTTGATAATAATATAATAGTTAACAAAAATACAAAAAGGCCTTAACATATAATAAGTTATCAAAAACTATTTACATTTTATTACCTATGACCTTTATAAAAAAAACCAAGAAATATATTTTCCCTAAGAGCTGGTTCATAGTGAATGAGCGGCGAGAGCTGGTGGAAACAGTGTAAGCAAATCAAGGCTTTTACTATATACATATGCTATTTAATTTAAACCATGTATATTAATAACACAAACAAGATAAAACAAGAATGTACGTATTAAAAGGGAAATAATACTTTTTACTTTATTTTTAGAAGCGCCAGATCTCGCCACTCGCGTATCCTTGCAATTTAAACGTGACCTTATACGTGGGTGTCCATTTACCTAAACTTAGACTTTAAATGGCTTCTCTACTAAATCAAGTTTAGAAAATCCTTCAATACATTTACCAAATTGTTAAAAAAATATTTTAGAGGATAAGATATAAACAAAACAAAATTTTCGAAATATATAACCTACGACATAAATATACATAACTTCTTATATCCACAAACATTAACCTTTATATAAAGATTTAATTATAACAAAATGTGGTAAAACAGCAAGAATTCAAGACATTCAGACATTTAAACTAATTACTAAATGTTTACTAGTAAGTTGAAATTACGACTCCTCTGTATAATCTTAGTTTGAATTTATAAACAGCTGATCGCGCAGCGTCCAATTAGACGAAAAGACGGTAAAATATAAAGCTTTTATATTATAATGACGGTTTGCTTTGAGACCCTTTTTGATATTTGAACTTAATTTAAGGGAGCGAAATGACGTCAAAACGCTAAAGTATATTTTCACTTAATTTTAGATTTTAATTGCCAAATTTTAACATTAATGTAGCAATATTAAATAATTGTGTATGTTATGTGTAATATTAATTATCTAATGTTTGTGTGTTCGAGTGTAAATGTAAGAGAATTAAATTTTATAACAATGCCTCTGTACCCTTGTCACGAGAGCAGACAGCTGGACAGGTGACAAGATATTTGCGGTACACCACCTCGCCATTAATATACATTAAAATCGTTTTTATTATTAAAAGAATATTAAGTAACAAAGGCTATAACAAGGCTTAACCCAGACGAGGACAGACTAACACTTCTCTGTATCATTTCTGTTAATATGTTATATTTAGCTTAATTTGATTAGGGTGTAACTAAATTGTTAAAGTTCGGGACAAATAAATGGTTGACAAAAGCACGAGCGAATCCGTGACGTCCGACTATGGCGATGAGGGCAACCGCTGGTGGACAAAAGCAAAAACGCATTTGAAGGAAAGCATATTAATTTAATTAAATTAGAAACTTTGACAAAGCTAGAAATCCTTATAAAAGACAGCACGCAAGTATGTATTATACACGTTTTAATAATCCAATTAATTGCAATAGCATGTCATGTAATAGTCGAAGGCATACAAATTTAATAATATGATGATGGTAAAGATGAATTCTGATAATATACCTATCTCTGTCATACATATGTAGATAAAAATAAAAGAACAACTTGTAAGAAGCAGTACCAGAACTTAAGTACGAATCACGGACCAGTTTTAAGAGGAATGAAAAATATTAAAAATCACCTTGAACACATTATACCAGGATCACTTGGCCAATATAAACGAATATAAAGCAACTTATAAACGAAAACAAAAACGTATAAAAACTGGTTTCGAATCCACGACCGACCTTGTATTATCTCATCTGATATGTTTTTTTTTAAACATATCAAAACTTGATTATATCTTTTAATGTTACCAGTATTTAAATATATTAATTTAAATATATTATTAAATTGTACAATTTGTTTTATGAAATATTAATATTACATTCATTTATTCCACCTTGTTAGGGAGAAATGCCAGCCGGTAACAATTTATTCAAACTTTTCTTTTACGTGCTTCAACTACAAGACGTATGTATATTTCTTAAAGGAAGCGCAGATATATATATATTCTACTCCAACCCTATTTAGCAAGTAAAATTTCTTCAAAAACAAATTTATTTTATATGATTGATATGTAAAATCGTAACTTATCAAACAGTTTTACCACAAGTGAGCATATTTATGCTCACTGCGAACCGAAACAATCACATATGTTAATTGAAGTGACATTTAACATCGTAATGCACGTTCTATATTTAGTGCACTAGTTGGAACTGAATACAAATTAGTCATTACATCAAGATAATGAAGATAAAACAGATTTGAATTATTATTACCTTTATAGTTTTTTAGTTTTCAATTTGTATGGCTTTTG
>JAPOND010000037.1:97949-108219 GCA_028829205.1 Ithomia salapia aquinia | reverse complement strand
ATTACAAACAGCCATAAAAATATGACCCAGTCAACCAATCCACGTATTCACACTCATCATTAAAAATTGTCGCTTCATCACATTCTGTATCCAGCGAACTTTTGAAATTGACAATTTTTCACCATTTTATAAAACAGAATGCATTGGGAATACTATTGAACTGCGAACGAAGTTAGCGTTACACACTGATTTATCTACCCAATGAGTTGGAATAAAAAATATTGTTTCATTTTTTGTTTCAGCCATATTTTATTACTGAATATATCATTACTTTCTAGAACTATATTGAATGTTTGTAACAAATTAGATTTATTGTATAATATCAAAATTACATGCTCAGCTTTGAAATAAACGTGTGACCATTACTTTGCTGGAAAAATAACCGAGTTATTTCTGTAATGGGAGAATTTCTCCCCAGTAATTTTATCAGACATTTTTTGTCTGCTTCACGCCTGCCATGATGGATGACACGCTAAGTTTTTGAGTATTACAAATTTACTTACGTGTAGCGCATACGTTACATTTGACAAATGCTGTCAAATCGAATAACTTTTACTCAATGGTAGCAGATATCACGAAGTATTCAGATAATACCTAATAATACCCAATAGTTTTGCATTTTGTACATCCAATCAATAAATATTCCATACAGAAATAACCTCCTTTGTCAAAAGTAATCGTCGATCCATCAATAACGAAATTCATATCAGATACCTCGAAACGTATCGATACGTGTAATAACGTATAAAGCGAATTTTCCAAACATTTTCCACGTCAGCTTTATTAAAAATCACCCTTGCCGATCTATTCGCAATTTCCATACCATAAACCGAAGCTTGTTTTAACATTACCAGTAATATCTGGTATCGACTACTTGAATGATTTTTAAATATTTATATTATAACGCCCGGAGGAATTAGTGACCTGAACTACCTCAGCACAAGTTCCAATTATATCGAAAGTCAATTATATTCTCATTGAAATATAATTTACAGATTATAATTCTGATTTTGTAATTAAGATAAGATATAGTTTGTCATAATGATAATGAAGAACGGACGAATCTAAAAGGAAATCTATCTATCTTATCCTTGCTTTATAATTTTATAATTCTGAAGCTAAATTGTTCTACAAGCAACTTCAAAGCCTCTACATCCAGCTCTTCAAAATGAAATATGACATTTGTTAGTGATATTAATCTATACAAAAGGCTGCTGGTCAGTCACTGACATACTGAAACCCGTTGAAATCTGTGAAATCCAGACAAAGGATAAAGATAATAATATCAAACCATTTTATTTGAGCAATAGTTTAACTATTCTGTACAAAAAGAACAAAAACCAGGGTTCAAAGTTTTTTGGTCAACAAAGGCATTTTTAAAACAATAAAACAATATTTCACATGGCTTAGCGATCCCTATTAACACAGGACACTATGGAACAGCAATGTCCAGTTACTATTCTTTTTTATACCTCAATTTACCCGCAGAATATCGGATTAGATGAACTCAATAATAGAGACCTTCACTTTGCAGTAAACTATCGTTACTTTACAACCACAATCCGGGTAGGAAAGAAATAACGTTTCGCAAAAATACAAAATTTTAAAATAAATAATCTTACATATTAGAGTACATTAATACTCAAAGAAATCATAAAAAAGAGCACAAAGGCAGCATAATTAATTTCTTCCCTCTCCGAAGTATATAATTCGTAGTCTACAATAAGCTACCAACCGATATTTCATTCCGAAGTGTCGAGGTGACAGAGACATTACCAGCCATTTTGAATTAAACTGTTCTTTGTAAAGTTAATAAAAGATTCTGCTAAGGGCTTACTATGAGTTTGTTTTGGACAAATTTTACTTGATAGGTTGACAAATTTAGGTATAATTTTTCTTGATTAGAATATATTTAAATGTTTCTACAATTTCAACTTTTGACTTAATTTCTTTTTTGGTTTAGTATTTGACGGATTCCGTATTTTTAAATATATATTTGACTAATAAGATACTTATAATAATAATATTGAAATTACAAGATTCGTATGCAATAAATAATTCTGATATAACGAAACAGAAGTGGAATTAGATGGTACGTTTCTTTTTTAATACATGCGAGCTAACATTTTGCAATGTAATGCTAGACACATTAGAATGTCTGTTTGAGATTTCCCCTAGGTCTCGAGTAAGCTAGACAATACCTAGTGCATAAGGAACGCCTGAGTGACGTTATTCTATCCATGTATCTCTTTTCTAATAAAAGAATATGGGATAACGAAGTCGCTTTCGGGGCACAGATCTTGAAAGCTACTCTAAATCTGCAGTCAGCGTTGGTTACACGAAACTAGAATGGTTCTAATAAATTGTATTTGTCTCTAATTTGTGGCCCGTTTTAGAGTAAAAATATATAATTTAACAAAAAAATTGTAAACATATTACTTGCACATTTTTAGTTTTTCTGTTGTTTTACTACAAGTAGACTTACAGACAGTACAAAGTCCGCCACAGCACTATTACACAAAAGACGAAATAACAAATAATGACTTTCATAAATCTTAATATTATTGGTGAAAACGTAAGAAATCTAATAGATGTTTTGTAGAACTAACTCAAATCTCCATCTACAAACTCCCACACTATTTCCATTGTCTTTCGTTCCCATGGCACCCGTTACCCGCTAACTGTAACAGATGAACTTATTTCTTTGATCTATTTGCCGATTATTATATATGGAGTTAATTATTAAATTTACTTCATAAAGTTGTTTCGGCATTTTCCCTTTTGTATGAATTTGTAAAGTTATTGGTAACAGTGATATCAGTTTAAATATTATTTATTCTAATATATAATTGTTAGAGATAAGAACAGTTTCTATGACACCTTTGATAAGAAAAATATTGATAGTAAATTAAAAAAAATAGTTGATTGTTAATCAATTTATTTTTTAAAATCATTAAATCTCAGTTAGATAGTAAGCATCTTCGATGTTATTTTCATCTACTATTTAATAACTAATTAGAAGATTTTTGTGGAAATGCTTACTTCGTAAAAGGAACCTACTTTCAAAAGGTTTTTAACACCCATGATTCAAGGTATGCCTAGATAGGTCAATCAGTCAGGATAATTTTATTCTGTGGCTGAAATTAAAGGAAAGAAAACCTGAACTTCTTCGGCAATATTCAAATGTACATTTAGAATCTTAAACTATATTGGCTAGGAGTTTATAATTGTTTTCTATACAGTTATTTTTAAGGAAAGTAAATTAAATCCGCAGTAACCCTAATTGGGTTTTTATACATTAAGCTACATTAAAATGGTCACAATCGCCGCAATGGCAACATTTAAGAAACTTTACCACTTTTATCTTTGTTATAAAACGAGAAATGTACACACGCTGGAAAGTTTATGAAATCTGGACCTTATTGTGTTGGTTGTAAAGTTTAAGATGTAATAAATACAAACAGTTTTGATCCTCTAAGCGATTGTGTAGGAAGATATATTATTTGCTTTTGTAAAGGAAGAATTGATGATACGTTAACTTTAAACCAAGATACAGCTATCATGGTCTTTTGTTATAATACTGCCATTTTAATGTTCTTGAGAATGTTATTTATTAACATATATAATATTTTTATATGTTCAAAAATATAAGGATTTATTTGTGAAAATCCCCTCACCTATATAACATTACATATAAAAGCATAAACCATTGACAATTACCTTTTCGGCACTCATAATATTTTGCCAAAAATATAAAAACCCGAAAATCATAGATCCTACTCAAACGGTACAGAATTATATTATAACATGAATAATATTTATTATACAAGTATGAACGCAAAGTACATCTGTAATAAATACGCGTATAAAATGTCATGAATTTCAAAACAAATACTTTAAGTAAGAAAGTCGTCAAGATAACAACTGCATACAAGAAATTCACATTTCCATCTGTTTAAAACCCCGAGTTAAATCAACAAGACACACGAAGTTATCGAGGCAATTTGAAAGAACTCTCAAAGAAGCATTGTGAACTTTGAATGAAAATACTACAAAACTGTAAGTTAATACAATGAGCTTACAGTTTGTATTTATGTAGTCTATACAGAATTCCAAGAATTATGTTATTTTTATCATTAAATTAGGGAGGATCGGATTTGTATATTGCTACAATAGGATGAACGTTATTTTGGTGGTTAATCTTTTTACATTTATAATATTATAATGGATAAAGCAAGACTATTTCTATATTTTGATTACATTTAAATGTATTGAAATGTTTTTTATTAACAATTCTTCTCGTGGGAACAGGAATGCAGAAAAGCATTCTAAGCGTCAAGAAAAAATAAAATGCGAAGTAATTTCATTAATGCACGTTATCCACATCTCTGTAAATTTGCGAGAATCATGTTAATAGTGCTAAAATGTGACCAAGTTCTTCATGAATAATATTTGTATAGACGATTAGACGATGTTAATTGACTTCACTGAATAAACAATGAAGGTAAATTGATACCAACGATGGTTGGAGGAAGCAAATATATTAGGAAGCCTTCCTCTAGCTTTGTTTATTAATAAAGTCAGCAATGGTTTATGATTAATTCAAAATATATCAGATATTATGAACATGCCATTGGTATAAATATACAATTCGCATACAATTCTAAAATTTTAAGAAAATATTTAATTTCAACTAAATTATTTCGACGCATCCATCGTTCCATTTCAGGATTTCCGGAATTTATATCTATAAAGTAGATTGTTTGTCAAAAATAGACTACGAGGTAAGGGATTATCTTTTAACAAGGGTATTATATAGGTCGATGGAATTTGCTATTTCAGTAACCCCATTTATAGATAGGCTCTTTAATGGTCATGGTTTTTTGTATTCTAGTAAAAGATTATCAGTTTGATTTATCATTTATTGTTTAGCAATTCTTATTCAATATGAAGTAGCAGTTGAAGTTATCTTGTCGGTCGGTGTGAAGTTCATGCATAAAACATAGTATCGATAAATCAGGTAGCCATAGTCATGACCTCATCTTGGATGTACGAACAAGATTGTTTGATTCAGTAAAAGCTTAGCTATTTATTAATTTGAGATGTTATAAAATAAGATTATTATTAGTCTTCTAATGGAAAAATGTTTGCATTTTAAAGTATTGAGAGTGTCACAGAATATTACCATTATGTGCATCTGGGACCGTTATATGTCCCATCTCGCTCACACCTTTCACGCAATCAGCAGGTTTTTAAACATAATAGAATTAGACAATGTTTAGTAACAAATCCTATATCAATTTCCGTCAACAATAAGATTATCTACTGACCCAAAAACCTACAATAACATCGCTGTGCTATTAATGTGGCTGTTCAGTGTGTCAAAGAGAATTACTGCTATCATTTTGCTGAGGTTGTCAGGATTCACATAAAAGAAGATGGCGATGGATTTACTCAAAGGGTTTAATGCCCTTTGAAGTTGTATCACAATAATAGCAAGGGAGGATTGTTCCAGAAATTCTAAAAGGAAAAAACGTTAAATTTAGGTTTTATTTTTGTTTTTACTGAACTTTCTTTTGAGAAAACGAAATGAAATATTAATGATATTAATTAAGTGCCTTAGCTATTTTATATTGTATTAATGGGAATTTTGTCAATTTTTCCGAAATTCTCATCACTTTCTAATTTTTAACAAATATTTTGGAACGATAGTTTTAAATGAACATAACCTATGATCGTTAACATGAAGTATGTATTACAGATAATGAAAACCGGGTACTAAAATATAGATGAATTTAATGTTTATGTCAGTTAATCCAAATTAGCTTCAACCCTTTACGCAACGAACTTTTAAACTATTCCAACCCTCGACCCCAGAAATTCTCCAAAACTATATTATAATATTAACTTTGACACTGTCTCTGAAATCGAAGTCAGCGGGATGCCCTCGAGACCCAAGACGCTGCTCAAGTTAGAGCAAACGATTAATCACCTTGTGTATTTTATTATCTTTTGTTGCTAGTTTTAGATTACTTTAATTATTATAAATATACCTTTCCGTAAATTTATCTTACTCATTACTCCTTATTAGACATTGTTACCTCCAGATCATCTTCATCAATCTAAGTAATCAGCAATTTAAGATAAAAAATCGTATATAACACTCATTTATCCCAAATTGTAAAAAATAATAAAACAGAGGTCCAATCTTTTACTTTGGTGAATACACCATCTATATAGTTCAGTTTGTGAAATAACTAAACTGTAACTAGTTAAATAAAATAACAAAGTTATATTTTATATAACAGCACCCTGTAAGTGTTATAATATATCAATCGAGCCAATAATTATATTGAAACATAATATTAATAGAAATTTAACTACTTAACTTCAGTAGAGCAAAACAAGGTTCTGTCCGAGCTCCTTTGACGACAACTTTACAACTATTTCAATTAAAATTTCCAACTAACACACATTCATAGCGTATATAAATAAAGTTTAAAATTTAATTATTACTGAGCTTTATTGGATTTATGTTCCCAATAAAAAGTTATTAGTTTTATTTTTCAAGAAATATTTGAAATAACAGATTGTAACTTTGTTTAAAACAATTATATCTGTTGTCAATTTAGAGATTTTAGAAACCGGATAAGGCGAAAGGAACACCATCTAATATAGAAAATCCAAAATTTATGGTGAGTGATATGAACGGATAGAGACGAAGAAATTGTTTTCCCAAACACATACAAAATAGGAGAAAATCTGACCTTTTTAGCCGATGCAATAACCAACATATTACCCAGATAAACTTCACCATCATCCCAAAAAAAGTTATCAACAAACCAACGCAAGCCTCAAAATAAATCCAAAACTTTACACTCAGCGTTTTCCCCGGCACAAATATGAAAACAGTATAAGCTTTTATTATTCCCATATCCATATTTTTCTTTAGCAATTCGATAGAATTTACTGCGCCCCCATTATTAGTTGGTATTGTTGATTTGTTTATCAGTTCTTCCATTGTTGTTTTTATACTTATATGAGATTATGTGGAGCAGGTTGTTTTATAAGTTTCTGTTATTCATATTCTATTATCCTTGATATTCGTTGGATTGTGGAAATTTTACTTCCCTGATCCTCTATTTTCCAGTATGCTATTAAATTTGCATTTTGCATTGGAAATTCTATTCTAAATTTAATATTATAATACCGTATTCATGATTATAAAACAATTTCCAGGAGCATTATGATTCCAGACAGAACAAACAGGGAACTGATACAAAGCACTGTTTAACTCGAAACACAAGCAACATAAAAACAAACTTGTTGAAAATCCCTGTAGTATTGTCAACATTTCGCCTTAAAGAGGTTAATTTTGAACTACCTCCTAACTTCTCCGTTCCGTGACATAAAAGCTGTGCTTTCTTTTTAAAAGTTTTAACAAAACCGAGCTTTGTCGGAAAACTTCTGCCCTGGAAGCGGTACAGTGAAAAAATATTCGCGGTATAGTTCTTTTAATAGAGTATAATAAAGCAGAGTAATGCTTTTAGTTGACTCCACTAAAAATAATTTATGCCAACAAAATTGTTGGTCATAAAACTTATGATACTCCGAATATTCGCCATCTTGACACGTAATATTCAAACTAAGAAGGATTTTTAACGAAACTTGGAATCAAATGATAATTATATTTAGCTCTCATTAGATATATCTATATTAAGATGTGTTTTTATTTCTTATTTCGTTTTTAATTTAGAAAAGTTTTCTTTCTCACCATATTTCCCTTTTAATACAAACGTATTCTGAACTTTACTGTGTGATAAATAAGATTCAAAGTCAAATAGTAAGATTGTTACTTTATGTTAATTAACTTATTTAGCGCAGTGGTAATTTTAAAAAAGGGACAAATTGACAGATACCAATTATGGTTATTATAATTAAATTATACAGTACATATTAGGAGATATTGTTTTTGTACGATAAGAAGTATAAATTTGGTCATCTCATACTGTTGGAAGATACTTAATAGAGACTTAAAAGGAGATTGTTTAAGAGTGGTGTTACGTTTGGTATGTCGTGCTATTTTTATCTATTAGATAAAGAACACGACATCATTTGTATTATCATTATATATATATATGTTTATCGTACCTACTGCAAATACCTACAAATATATGTAAAATTAATATTATAATTTTTATAATAGGAAGAATAAAGCAAATTCAATTATTATAATGTATAAGCTATTTCATCAAATTCTATAAAAAAATTATCGTCATAATAATGATTACAACATATTCGTACAAAAAATATTTTGTTTAATAAAACATATCTTTGTATGAAAAGAAGGATATTACAATTGTTTAAAATAACCATGTATCTCTAAGCATCCCCCATTCCAATCAATTTCAACCCCTTTGATATTTTTTCATCCCAGTGCTGTTTTCATCCCCTGAAGCAATTTTATAAATATTTAAAAGTGGTACGTAAGAGAGGGTAGGAAGTTTTACAAAATGATTATGTAAGAGAAAAAAGGATAGAGGGATAGAAGGTTTTGTGTGTTAAAGAGGGATGGAATAACCCTGTAAAAGTTTATTGTTATTCGGCACTCTTAAATGAAGATTACTGTTTTGTTTAAATAATAAATGCTATCAGCATACATAAAATTTAGAACCAATATAATATTCAGGCAAATTTCGAGATCAAAATTCACGAACATCAACATGTTTATTGGCCTTTCAACTTATTGATTTGAAGTTTCAATAAAGTGTGAAAATATACAAATGGCGACAAATATTTTAAGAAAGTTAGACGTTGCAAGTTTCCAAACAGTTTCAAGGTGGTGAGTTTTATTTGATAACTTTTATCTATTCTGATATATTTTTAGCGACTCCTTGACCTACTATAGGTAGTAATGACGATGCTGGTTCAACATTAATCCAGGTCATTTTGTTGATTGGTCCACGGCTGTTGTTCGCATTCTAGATTTGTCTATTGTGAATCAAATATTACTTTCAGTATATCTTATGAAGATTAAGAAACCAATTAAGTATTATATTTTTCTCAACATAGTAACTTCTATTTTTATTTTAAATCGTTTAGACCTCATGGGTATAGTTATCACTATTATAATGTATATATTGAAGCTTTCTTGAGCCAGTGAACAAGAAGACATTTGAGATGTAGGACCAAAAATATGTCAAACTATTAAAACATATGAAAGTCGTAGACATTATAAGAAACATTATATATATAGGTTTTTAGCTCTAGAATGAACTCGTACTTAAAAGTACATTAACAAACCCAATCTTTTATAATAATAAATAATAAAAAATAAAGGGATAAAAGCTTAATTTTTACGTTTCATATTATGTACCTATTTCAAGTTATTGTGGCACTAAAAAAATATGTTTTTACAACCTGATTAGTGAAAGAATTTAACCCTTCTTTCACTAAAGTCGGTGAAACTAAAGATACAGCAAATACAATAGTTGTAAGGGTCGAAATATATCAGCCTTACTGCATATTGGATACGGAACCAGAGAATTTGAATAAAAGGCCCTCGTAAAATAGTCGCCATCTTATTATCGAGTAGAGATGGGCCGTCGATACTTTATCGATACTATTGTTTCGGTTTTATCGACCGTTTTGTATGCATTGGACAAAGGAAATCCAAATATATTTTTTCTAAGGGATTCAATATCGTAAATATAGGGGTTTGTGGGCGTAATCTTAGTGAGTGCTTTCCGTTTGTGATGTTCGATTTTTGTGGTCAGAGAATAATATTTACCTGTTAATTCAATAATGAGGTAATTTTAAACAATTATCTCCGTATTTATTAGTTTAATATAATAATTATTTAAGTAAGTATATAAATACATCATCGATACATCACAGTCAATCCTTAAAATCCCATCACTCCTCGCTATAAACCCCATTCCTAGATATCAGACCCTTCTGATACATCTGGGGTTAAGCTCTTATGAACGACTTGACGCCTTCTTACAAGATTTCCCGCTTAGTCCAGACTTATTGGTTTTCATTGTTTTATATTGGGGATTTACTTTTGATTGTCAGTTATTTAGCAAGATAAATGTTTTTAACAATATTCATAGCATTGGAAGATTGGCGATAGATTACAGAATAGATTGTATGTAATCCAAAACAAAATTTTTAACACAGGCTTTATATAAGGATACCAAAAATAATCCGCTAGTAATAATCTGTCTGACATGATGAAGAAAATATCGCTTGCTTACTTCTGAATAAT
>JAPOND010000036.1:1155148-1169873 GCA_028829205.1 Ithomia salapia aquinia | reverse complement strand
CTACTCATTTTACCCGTTACAACTTGTTCCTGAAATTCTTTAGGTGCAGTGCTAATGAGGGAGTGAGGTAATCTAAGACCCAAGGAATGTAACTCTGTAGCTTCAGCTGCCAACTTGCGAATGTATGCTTCATCAACACACACTAACACATTTTCAGGTTTAATATCAGTATGAATTATTTTACATTTAGTGTGAAGGTAATCTAAGCCTTCTAATACTTGCTGAATAATGGTTTTAACATTTTCGCGAGGAATTCCTCTGTAATTAGACTTCAAAATCAATTTTAGTAAATGATGCCCTAGGACTTCAAACACCATACACACATGAGTTCCATTTACTCCTGTGATTTTGAAGTCATTGAGAAGTTGTACAGTTTTATTTCTTTTAGGATCTGCTGGATCGCTGTCCCGGACAGCTCTCAGTATTTTAATTTCATCCAACGCCGTTTCAGTAAAGTGAGGTGCAGATTTAACGACTTTTAAAGCGACGAATCGCTTATCTACTAGATCCCAACACAGCCATACAGTTGAAAAGTGACCCCAACCCAACTTCCTAGTGACGTGGTAGCGATTCAGGAATAAGTCTCCGATTTTGACAGGATGGTAACCACCCTTACAATAGTCGGCGCTGTCTTCCTGCTCCTCGTCGTCGCTGCACGCGTATTGCTCATCCTCATCTTCCTCGATCGTTTCATTAGATGAACTATGTGTAGGTTCAAGACGATTTTGGTTTTGATTGCGCAGCCCGTTGCCTTGTCCACCAGCGCCGTGATCTTCCTCACGATTTTTCTTCTTTCCGAGTTTATGCCTTTTCTTTTTCGCCTGGATGGCGAGTACTCTTCTGTTTACATCTGATTTAGAACTCATTTAGCAAATTAAAACACTTTCAACAAGTTCCAATAAAAATAAATTTATCTTTTCATCTCAATCTTTTTGTTTGAGTATGGCGGCCGGTTTCAGACAGAACAAAATGCGCTCGAACATGAACCGTTTCAGAGTTACCTATTGTAAAAAATTAAAATAACAGACTACACGTATTTAAATAAAAAAAATATTTAATATAATAATATAAACGGGGCGGTATTCAACCCATATAGTAAGATTTTTCTAGAAATTATATGAAGATATACAATATTGTTCTATAATATAAATACATATATATACGAATAAGCTATTATATATGCTATTATCGAAATATATATAATACAATCCATCCAGAAGAAGACTTTTTCCAAACTATATTCAATACAACTAATTGTCCGCTCGCGACTTTGGTCACGAGGAATTTACAAATATCCTATCTTAGTGCTTCTTTACTTCCCTGGAAGAACCTTCATTCAAAGTTTCAAGTCAATCTATTGAAGAAATAAAGTCAAATTATCCCCTTCTGGAGAAGAATTGCGAGAATTTGCCAAAATCTTTAGAGTTTTTTCAAGTGCTTCCCTACATTCCCTAACAAACACTTTGCCAAATTTCAGCTTCTGCGTGACTCTGTCAGTCACTCAGTAAAGAGTATTATATGTATAGATAACAATAATAATTGCAAAAAATATTTGTTTTATTAATTTATTATGTTAACAACTATCAAAAACTTATCTGATTATTTAAAATATCCTTAGATATAAAATTATTTTTTATTGTACTTTTTTGTCACTTAGTAGGTGTGATTGCCAAAGGAGTTTCAAATTGTTTTTCTTTTTTTGCCATTCTTGGAATAGGTATTAATATAAGACTACCAAATGTAATAAATAAGCCAGACATATAAAATGCCATTGAAAACCCATATGCACCAATAAGTACACTTGCGATCGGAGTACTAACTAAGCTGCCTACTCCTTGAAATAACAAAATAATGCCAGTTGCATTCGTCAAATTGTCCAATCCATATATAGACACTATTACCATACTCCTTAAAGATGCGACACTAGACACAAAAAAACCAAAGGCGAAGCAATAAAAGTATTGGTAATATAAACTTTGTGATAAATCTGAAAGAATTGTTACAATGCCTGACGTTAACATTGAAAAGACATATACTTTTATAGGCTCCACTTTGCAAGCGATACCTCCTAGTATTAATCTTCCTATTGCATTCGCAAGCCCTATCACACTGACAAATAACGTGCAATGTTTTGAATCCAATCCCGCCTTTACATTTCTATCTTTTATAAAAACATATGGAATTAAATAACCTAAATAAATTAACAAACCAGCTAAGCATAAACATAAAAAAGATTTTTTTTTTAGCAGCTTAGGGTCCATCATAGTAGCAAGTACTCTTCGGACAGCTGTCGTAAAAACACCTCTTTTTTCACTTAAATCAGCAGCAGTTGCTGCTCTAGACACTGCTAGTTGGTATTCAAGACCGGTTTTAGATTGAACTGCATTAATTTTACTTTTCTGGTAGGCCGGCAGTTTCTCTAAATTACCATCGTAAAAAGCATCATCTCGATACATTGGCCGAGATTCTGGTACATGTTCTTCCCAGTGACATAATCGTCCACAGCAGCCAGTTTTCTTTGGTTGTTCTACATTAACTGTGATTTCAATAGCCTTTTTCACTTTATCTTGGACACTACTTTTTGAAATTATTGATTTTACTTGCTTTAGCTGTCTCTGACTTATTCCTCCTTGAGGAGCGTTTGCTGTTAATGTTAGTTTGGATACTGCTGCCGTAGATGGACCAGGTTGCTCGCCTGCTGTAGGAATACTGTCTTCAACAACTGCAGCGGCTGTAGGAAAGTTTAAATTTGACACGGCGCAAAATAATCTTTCAGTAGTTGTAGGTACCAAACCTTCAACTTTAGTACGTGATGCAGTAGTCCGAATACCAGCAGTTGACACATTTGGTAAGTAAGTAACTGTCCTCGTAGGATCTTCTGTAGTTTTTACGACAGTAAAAGAGAGCAATGGTTGAAAAGTCATTCCTAAAAAATAGGTAATACCAAGAAGCCCAGAATGTAACAATGTTGTGGTACGCCAGCCTGCCAGTTGCACTAAATAGGTATTAAGGGGGAAAAGTACCATTATACCAACGCTAGAACCACATGAAGCTATAGATAAAGCTATAGATCGAAGCCTTTCAAAGTAGAACCCAACCACTAGTCCAGAAGACATGTTAATTAAACAGTAGCCGAAGCCTGCAAAAGCACCATAAAATAGTAATAACGTTGTGAAATTAGTAGCAAAATACGAAATGAATAAGGAGAAAGAGCTTAAAAGTGATCCGGACATCATACAAGCTCTAAATCCAAAACGATTTATAAATGCAGATGCCAAGGGGCCCCCAAAAAAATAAATAGCGACTGCTAAGGAATTCACTAAAGGTATTAAAGATTCTGATACATTTAGATCACTGGCAATGTCTTTCAGCAAGCTGCCAAACGTAAAACTAATGCCATCCAGAATGCCAACACTTATAAAAGCAGCAATAACCACTACCCAACCCCAACCACCATCTTGTGGAACCAGTATTTGTGCAGCAATTTCGGTTTCTTCACCGCCTTCAAGATTATCAGGTCTGCTGACGATTCTGCTAGGAGCCAATATTATACTTTTCCTAGTATCATTTTTTACGAGAATAGGTTTTGGTGGCATGATAAATTTATTTCCTCTTTGAAAACCTTACTTTAATTTTCCTTTACATTCATTTTATGAGTAGATAAGTAGTCAATCAACTTAATAAAAGTAATAAGAAAATAGTAAATAAAGATTATAGACATTTTTATATCTTCTTTTAATTGCCAATGTCATTAAAGACATCTTCTATTATAAATGGATAAATAAATCAGAAGTTTTTATAATTCTCGAGTTAAGGCTATATATAAGTAATAGAAACTGCTTTATCTCGTCCAAGTGTTAAACTATTTTTGAACATTAATACGTGGTTTGTGAATAAAACATTATAATGTAGAACGCAAATAACATATTTAGGTTTTAGAAAGTTCAATTAAACACTATATTAATATAATAATTGTATAAAATAATGTGATGTAAATTACTTGTGTCTCTGGGGCCGGGTGCATAAGAACATTGTATTTGCTGACTACTTATTAATTCCGATTGTTTATTGTATTTTCTAATGACTGGCTAGAGAAACTTACAAAACATAGAAAGATAAAAGTGAACTATGTAATCACGTCAATAAATCTCTTAAGGGTTAAGACATTTAAACTTAAGGCAAGCGGCTTTTTTCTATTGTGATTGAATATTGTGATATATTAATTGATTTTATGCTTTTAAAATACGACAAATAATTATAAACGTATATTTCAAAAATATAACTGGTATATAAATATTAAATGGATCGTACAAATATGAGCTGCTTTTATTTTATACTTAATTACAGATTGTAAACAAAAATATGACAACTACAACCTGACTGTGACAGACAAAATTGACATACATTATAAACTTCAATAGTTGTGTTCGTAACGGATTTTGGAGGGAAATCACTATTCGTGCCTATTAAGCAAAAAAATTAATACTACTGGGAATTTATATATTAGCCTTAAAAATACAAAAACAAGATGTCTCAAACGACACTTACCACTTTTTTTAATAGTAGAAAAAGACCAGCTACTGAAGATATCGTTAGTTCAAAAAATAAAATTGCAAACTTAGAACGGATAGAATCAGTCATCAAACCCGGAAGAAAGTCACCTTTTCCTAAAAATGATTTAATATTTAACCCTGCTAAAGAATTGAATGTTGCGTGTAAGGTAGAAAATGCGAAGAAAGAATTTGTACCCAAATCTTCAATTAAAAAAGAAAGTGCACCAGAGCAACAAAAGAATATTGCTTTTGGTAAAAAAGTAAACGCTACAAATATAATAACAAATGGTGAGCCCTCCAAATCTGAAAGTGTATCACAAGCGCGAAAAGAATTAAGTCTAGGCGATATCAGAAAGAAGTTAGCTGGCAGTAGTCGATTGGCTGAACTAAGGGCTACTGCTGACCGTCTCAGTAAAGGTATACAACAGCTCAAAGATACAAGTGAAAAGAAAAATCTTAAAGAATTTAAATCTATTAATGTGGATGTACCCCAAAGGTAAAATTTTAATTTTCAAATATGGTTTTTTAATTTAGAATAAATGAAAATTTTAAGTGTATTTAATGAACTTTTCCTTCTAGTCCAAGCAAGAAATCAGCTATCCGTAATGAGTTTTTGTCCCCTACAAAAGGCAATGCTTGTAACACTCAACAACTACCTTTAATTTCTCCCAGAAAAGTTGTAGTGAGCCCAATCAAAAGTCCTAGCAAGGTAAGTAGCAGAAAGATGATGGTTTATTATTTATATTTTATTTCTTTGTTCAAATACTAAGGTCCTAGGACCTTAACATTGTAAACTAGTACATTATTTTTATGTAACTTACCAAAAATTTAAGATTAAGATGAGTATGGGTAATGATACAAATTTATTTCAGTGTATTATTTTTTCCTAACAGTACAGTTTCCCTACAGTAAAAGTAAATAAGAAATAGACATGTTACAAGTGTATTTAAATGCCTATATCTTTATAATTATTTTTATACATAGTTGTTAAAAAAGTCAATAAATTTAACAGTTTAAAATAAATACTTAATAAAAATTACAGGTACCAGCCTACATTAGACATGCCTCTCTGGCATCTTCATCCAGCCTGCAATTGCCTCATCATTACAGATTCCTTGCTGAACTGTTCCGAGGAATGGAGACAGTGGTTGCCCTTCTCTATAATAGAAATGAGAAAATTACTTTCCACAAACTTAAGCCATCAATTCAAGAAATGCTAAAAAGAAATTTTTCTGAAAAGCATCTGGCTCAAATAAAGCATTTGGTTCCAGACTTTTACAATTTTGAAGTGCAGAAAATTAAAAATTTCAGTTCATCAAATCACAAAGAGTCATTTGAACTGTTAATATCTCCAAATTTCCCTAATGATATAAAAATCATGAATCCAAGCGTTTTGCTAGAGAGAAGAAGATATTTCTATGATACCCTACTGCAATTAGTTAAAAAGCACCATTCTCAATTTCTTGCAACATTGGATCCTCCAATTGAGATTTCTGACAACAAATTAGTTCGTTGGCATCCTGAGTTTGAACTTGAAAAGATTCCTGACATTGAGGGAGCCAAGTTGCCTGAAATGCCTAATGCTGAGAAATTCTCCTCTGCTCAAGATGTTCTTGCTAAGGCAAGAGAGCTGTTCAAATGTAATACTAAAATGGAAAGAGCTCTGGAGAAGCTTTCACAGGCTAAAGCAAGAGGGCTGACAGAAAAAGAGAAAGCTGTCACTGGTATAAATGACACTCCAAAGATAAATATATCAACTCAGACAACTAAGCCATCTACAAGTGCAGTGCAAATTCTGAATCCTGCTCTCAGGAACTTGCCAGCTTCTCTGCTAGAGAAGGTTAAAGCTAAACAAGCAGCTAAGGCCTTTGAAGCAATGACTAGATCTTCAGAAAATGAACAAAAGTACTTCATGTACACTCGCTTGCCAGATTTGGCCAGGACGTTGAGAAATATTTTTGTTACGGAGAGAAAGAATGTGCTTGCTCTTAATATAGTGCTATCCAAACTTGACAGCAGCTTCAAATCAAATGTGTCTGCTAATGATTTGCAAAAGGATATCAAATTGCTTACCGAAGAGGTTCCAGATTGGATCAAACTACATGAAATACGAAACACTACCTATTTGAAACTTGACAAGAATACCGACTTGAAGATAATAATATCAAAACTGGAAGCCGCTGCAGAGAAGTATAAGGATTAATCAGTTACAAGTATCAAGACTGATTGAGCATGTTATATTAATAATTTATTACTAAGAGTACAAAAGGTATGATTAAAATATATCTTTATAAGTTTAACATAGTTAGATCATGACTTTTTGATAATCATAAGTTATAAATGACATGAAATTAAATATCCAAAATGACATTTCTAATAAGAAAGATATTGTTCATTGGTAACAGAAACAATTGTTGGGATATAATATATTTTGACATTTTTTATTATTTTAATTTTTTTAGTATTATTTTGATCTTTTCTTACTAATATTTTCTGTTTTCTACATGTATTTAGACGGGTTTCACCAAAGATTCTTGTTTTCTGAAACTTTTATATTTTTTAAGAAACATGTGTTTAAATTAAATTTTTGTGAATTAATTAATAATGTTTTATTTCTATGTCTGTATTTTAAAATTAATAGATACTGTAATGGAGAGGTTTTGGTTACTATCAATACTTATTGATGTCAAACTTAAGTTGATTCTGGTAAAATTAAAGTTACGTCATGAGCTACCATACAGATCTATTTATTCTTTGGTTATTCACCTTTTTAAAAAATGTTTTGATTTTGCTCAACTGTGTTCTTTCTACACACTATTTTTTACATTTATTTGTTATATATGTAGATTATTACAATGTATGATGTCATGCCATAAAGATTTTTGAATTAGAATTAGTCGTGATAATCGATCAATAATCTACTTGAGATTGAGTGAATAATTAAAAAAAATCTGTCTACAAAACTTATAATAGCTCTATGTACAATTATAAACATCTGATTATGGTATGATAGACAATTGACTGCAAAGTAAAAATCTAAATATTTATTGAAAATAAGTTCAAATGAATACAATTTTTCATTGACAAAACTACTACCAACTCAGAAAGTTAATATCCACAGATCTAAGAAGAGAAGCCTAGAAACTCGGGCCTTTGTCTAATGATTGTTAAAAAAAGCAGCTGCAGCGCTGCAGTTCTAAATATAAAAAATTGGCGTTAGGTAGTTTTTTATAGCTGCGTTTTTTATGATGCGTGAGAACTCTAACTTCGCTGCTCTAATCACGCCGTCCTAATTCCTCTAGGCTGGAAGACATCTGCTCCTAATTTGCATATACCACTACCCATTTATAGGGTGGATGGTCTGCTAGCATAATAGTATGAAAGAAAGTAAGCCATTTCACATCCATTTGTATTAAAATTTACTTTATAACTGTTGACGAAAAACGAGGGGTGTTATAAGTTTAAGTGTATGTCTGTCTCTTGCACTATAGCTCCTTAACGTATGCGGTGATTTTTGTAATCTAAAATCTGCTCTGTCTAGAATTTAGATAGTCTATAAATAAAAATAAAAGCAGTTGAGTTCATATGTTCGGCTCCGATTTTATGTGTACCTTTAGGGTAAACCCTAAAACGTGATTAAGTTTGTATTGATAGTACATACTTAAAAACAGAGTTTTCACTAATAAAATAAAATTGTATACAAAGCAAGAAATCAGTAATGAATCATTTTAATAAAATATATTTATTATGTTTTATAAGCTAATGTTCGTCTGCTTGAAGTCTTTTAAAACAGGTACAAATTTATAAACTTTTGTTAATAAAATATATTCGGCATCTTTGATGTTATTTGTAAATTACTCTTCAGGAATCAAATTATAGTCTGGACTGCCTATCTGAAAGCTTCTGAAGAACTTGTACATGACGTCATCTGAAATCAGATATTCACTAACTACTGGGTCTTTAACCATATTCCCGATGTACTCCAACTGAAAAAGATAAAGTTTTGATGAAATGAAAGACAAATTAAGTAATTAAATATAAGAACCCCAAAAATACGCACCAATAATTTAAATTTGTTTTCATTTATTTCCGCTCGCTGATCAAACATCTTGAGGCAGTTAATTCTTTCAAACCAGGGCCAGATCATGTAATCGACATACCCAGGCTCGTTTCCACCTAAGAATTTTGTTCCCCGACTTTGTAATTGGGTTTGTATAAACTCTAATGCTTTCTCGTAGGCAACCAATGTTTCTTCTCTTGGTACATCTGGCGTTTTCACTATTTTCATTAGCAATGTATGTAGCTGTAATACAACAAAAAATATATTTTCTGTACAAAGTATATGTAAAAAAGCAACATAAACTACATAAAAAAATAGAAAACTACATAAAAAATATGGATCCAACAAACGACATACAGTAAAAAGCATGGCAATTACTTACAGGTCCTGACGCTTCTATTATTATTTTATCAAGAGATTTCCTCAAAGGGTCTTTTGGCAGCAGTGGTCTTTGAGGATACACTTCATCAAGATATTCCACAGTTATTAAACTTTCGTAAATACACACGTCCTCTTTAACTTCTATTGCCGGTACCAGGCCTGTAACATATTATAAAAAGTATTAAAATATTATAATTCAAATTTTTTTTAATATATTAGACACCATATATTTTTATTTTAATAAAAAAAAAATAGTTATTTTATAATGTATTATTATAAATATTATTTTATTAATACACTATTTAACTAATATGAATAATAATAATAATGATGAAAAGGATCTTAATTATTACCAAAAGTGCTTTTCCTAGGTAACCATTCTGGCTTATCTGCGAGATTAATATTGATCACTTCATAATCGATTTGTTTTGCATTTAGCGCCAAAATAGTTCGCTGAGCGAAAGGACAAAAACGCATGTTGTATACCCGTAGTTTTCCATTGTAGGGCGGCAGAGGATCTCCTGAAAAATATGACAATTCATTTTGTAGCATTGCTTACAGGCCAACGGTACTAGGAAATCAATACGGGGGCTCAACTCATTCGGTAAAGTAAACTTATAAAGACGGTCAACCTATACGAGGCAATGGTACGAATTATGAAAGTCAGAGGTCAACAGCTCCACATCTAAACAGTATTTTTTTAATGTGAGTAAGTGATTATTCATTTAGCTTTCTATTCATCTTAACAGGAATTTAAATTTGCTTTGGTAAACCTAATTCATAATTAAATAAGATATATTTCCATATATCTATTTTAATATAAAACGATATTAAGATGTGTAAAAATCTTAAGTCACTACTATTTATGCAAATAAAATAAGGCGTCTAAAATATAATTTACGAAATAACTTAAAAATATTACCATTATTCAATATAACTTACAATAATCTAAATTCATACAAACAGTTAATAGGCATATTAGTTAGGGATAATTAACATTTAGTATTAATTAACTGTCAACTGTAATATATATATAACCACTTATATAACCACTTCTGATTAGATAAAGAGCTTGGTTAAAAATATAAATATTTATAAACTTATATATTAGCTAAAGCAATTTTTTAGGTAAGGTACCTACATTTAAAAGTATTTTTTTATCCAGCCAGTTATTTAAATTTTTAATATTATTATTGCCTAGTCATACTAGTGTATTTTTTTTTAAGTTGGTACCATCTACAATAGTTAATAAAAAAAATAGTTTCTTACCTCCCTTCAAATGTTTGGTATTGAAGTTTATTTTTGTTTTACCCGTGACAGCTTTCGTAGCCATGTTTCTATAAGGTAACACATACTGTAAGATATGAGCGACTGGGCTCAATATTTTATAAGACGTCACAATAACATGCACAGCAAAAGTTAACGTAGAGGTTATCATCGTATTTCGAGTGTAATTTTTAAATTTTATCTTATCAATTTTAAACAAACACATACAATATTTTTGTAATATCGCCTTTATTTATTGCCACTGTAGGTACATATTCAATCAAATGAATACTTGTTTACTAAGTATTTATACAAATTTGTATGTTTACTTAGTTCGCTTGTTTAATTTAAGTCTAGTTGTTAACTAATTTTATTTGAAAACGTCAAGTCTTTTAAGTTTAAGTTGAAAGATGTGAAGTTAAGTATTGTCATTAAATTGACAGTTTTATTCTGTTATTAAAAATTAACTGGTCAATGAACGCATAGATATCCAATTAATAATTTATTATCTATTGTTTGGTCGTGTATATTTTGCTACAGCTTTTTTGAATCTAGTTCTGAATTCCGATTTTATACGTTAGAACTAGTTAGAAGTCAATCAAAACCATAGAGATCATCCGTTTACGTTTTTGTTTATGATGAATAGACATTGTTATTATACTTTAATAATAAAATATACTCTAATACAGAAAATATGGGTTGTTAGGTACTTATAATTACTAATCAAAGTAACTTTTAAGTTAAAAACTCATTAAAATCCATATAAAACAGCAGAAATCTTTGTAAATATCTAAACCTTCAAATAGCCTTCCCTCATGTTATGGTTATTGGTTACAGAGCTAGTTAAGGTCACCGACGACATTTCACTTGCAATGTTTAACAAACAGCAATCCATAAATCGATTTAAAACCACAGCCATCATTGTTAAATACAGTATTCTGTTACATTTACTTCACTTTAATATCTCGCTCAGTACCTATTAATAAACACATCAACACTGTCTAGAGATATTAGATTCTATCAATTGTTTTGGTGATTTTTACTGTTTGTGTCATCTTGTTGGTGCCATGCAACGTCGACATCTGACGAGAGACGAGATGAGAAGAGCGGTAGGAATGTTGGAAGCTGGCGCTATTCAAAACGTTGTTGCGAAGACCCTAGGCACCAGCCAGAATATGATATCAAGGCTCTGGTCACGTTATCGTGATACTGGGGAAATGGCGGAACGGCATGCTGGCAGAATTCAGATGACCACCCCTAGAGGACCGTTTTCTCCAAAATACCGCCAGGAGAGAACCTACTCTGACGGCCATGGAAATGGTACAGAGGCTCCAACAGGAGCATCAGCTGTTGGTTAGCGACCAAACTGTGAGAAGAAGGCTACATGAGGCTAATCTTCATTCTCGCAGGCCAATTCGTGTTCCTGCTTTGCGACGAGGTAATGGCGGAAGACGACTATTGTGGGCCCAAGAACACGTGTTATGGGATAATGAACAATGGTCGACAGTGTTCTTTACGGATGAGTCTCGGTTTGGATTTCATCCAGATTCGCGAAGAACACGAGTTTGGATCGTTCCAGGCAGGGAAAGCCGGCTCTAGCATACACAAGAGGTTTATTCGTACCAAGCAGGAACAATCATGGCAGGAATTCGTATAGGCACGCGAACCGACCTCGTTTTTGTGAGAGGCAACATGAATGCTCAGAAATACCGTGACGAGGTGGTGGAACCTGTTATTATTCCGCATAGGCGTGAAAATCGCCCACACCGCGAGGCTAGTATCAGCCGCACTTCAAGAAAACGACGTCACGGTAATGAGATGGCCTGCGCAGTCGTCCGATATGAATCCCATCAAACATGCGTGGTACATGTTGCAGCGAAGGTCTATGCACGCCCTCCCTCCAAATCTGGCCACAGTAGAGCAACTTTTTTTACACCTGCAAGTTGCAACGAACCTGGGAACGCATACCATAGCAAAACATCGACACCTTAATTCACAGTATGAATAACCGATGCCAAACTCTTATTAACGTGAGGGGTGGCAACACTAATTATTAAGAGTTAAAATGTCTCACTTCAGGTTGTTTTTTTTTTTAATTATCCACTTTATTCATTAATTTATTCGTAGACTTAGCACCATTTTTAGTGTCTTTTTAAATTTTTTAAAAAATATTTAAAGATCTAAAATGTTTTTTATTTATTTATTTAATTAATTTGGGCATTAACTGAGGTTAAATTCCATATATATACTTCTCTGAACAAAATATTTATAGTTTATCAAAAAATTTAGGAAATACAAAATATCCCTAGACAGTGTTGATGAGTGTATATTATTGTACTAGCAGTGCCGGCGGCTTCGCTTACCCACGTAAGTTAAAAGTTCAAAAAGTTACGTAAAATGTATGTAAAAAAGTTTATACTTTGTGTTTTTAAGGTGATGCGTGCAACTAAACAGACAAACATATAGTATATTTAATGTACAGATACCACTCTTCCATAGATTTATTATATTTTATTTAGTACATACCACGTGATTGACATAATCAGACATAACTTCTTTATTTGTCACCCGTTTTGAATGAAATAAACACTAAATGTTAAGTGAAGACTATCATAATATATAACTGAAAACCGCATCTAAATCGGTTAAGCCTTTTCTAAGAAAAACGTGCACAAACAAATAGACAAAAAGAAAAAGCATTGTTTTAGGTTCTCTTGCGTGTATAAAGACCCCCCGTCATGATTATTTTATTTTATTTTTCATGTACAGAAATCGATCAGTTACAATTTTATTATTAGTATAGATAGATAACTTTATTTTTAATTATTATATGTTACTATATAATAAATTATTACTTACCATTATTAGTAGATTATATGTATAAAATATAAAAAAAAATTAAAAAATATATTTTTATTAATAATAATAATATTAATGAATTTTTTTTTCAAGTTTTTAATTCCTTAATAAAATACAATTTATTAATTACATGATAATTAATTACATTGACCAAACCCACATAAAAAATCTATCGATTTAATACTAAATCGCCATCTGTTGGTCAGGCTACGTACTAAAATTTTTAGTATAGGTACACTAAAAGTCGACTCATTAGTTTCTATGGGCGTCTGTATTCTTTGATTTAACTAAATAATTAACTGTTACTGTCCCAGATTTAAATATCTTGCTACACACTTCGACCAGACCATTTCCTGGTAGTCCGGATTCCTTCACGAGTGCCATACTCGGATCATTGCTGAAAAAAATCTCCAGTGTCCTATTCGAGGTTGACGGAGGGTATTCAGGAGGTGCTCTCCGTCATCGTCTCTGATGACACCAGGACTAGCAGAAGTGATAGCGTGATTTGAGCTTTGGTTCTGCTGCTTTCCTTCTTGTGATAATTAGAGTGATGGCACCGCGTTTCGACACATTAGATTTCGCGGAGATTGCGGGATGAGGAATAAGGTCCAGGTTTATAGATGTATTATCTTTGTTGTGGCTGTGATCTACCGGTAGTACAAAGGAGAAGTACAAGGATCAAAAGAAAAGGCCTTCTAAACCGGCAGACACTGTATCGAACAAAAAGTCCAAACGGAGGGTAGTGCCCAGTAGTGCGGACCCGTCTGCTGATGAGGAAGTGTTGAGGTTTTTTTTTTGTAAGGCTCGAGTCTAGAAAAGTTTGACGTGAGGTGACCTGGATGACCGGCTTCTAAGACGATCCTTTAAATCAGAAGTTGTCCCTTCTGGACTCAGGTGCAGGTACCTGCTGGCTCCCATTCTCCGTCAAGAGGGAAACAAGAGGGAACAAAACGAAAACAAAGCAGAAGTGGACTTCTAGACAACCAGCACCAGTGCCAGCTCTGGTCTCTTCGGGTATTCCTCCAGTTGACCGGCGCAAAGATGCAGCAGTCTTGGGCTGAGGTGAACAGGTAGCCAAAAACGACTAAGACGCTGGCAGCAAGAGCTGCTCTACTTCCTTTTCGTTTTTAGTCTCCTAGCCGTACACGCTGTCGTCACAGTTAACCTACCGGTAAGCTCCGAATTCATCTATCAGTGATGACAACTACGAAGCAGCGATCTTTCACGAATCATCAAGATTCTGCGATTCATCAGCACGGAGTAGCAGGCTGACGAAGCTGGGGATTTCAGAGGTCCGTTTTAAGGTGAGACAAACAGCAGCCGTTATGCTGGAGGTGGCTGGTTCAGACTATTATCAAATATCAGGCTACGGTAAAGCCGATTGGAAGCGTGAACTTCTCACTGATATAGGCGGGGAAGTGGATGATTTCATCAGAGCTTCCTTGTTTGATAAATTTATTCATTATTATTTCTTGGTATTATGAAATATGAACAGTATGGATGAATGACGGAAATAATAATATAAAATTATTGAAATGGTATATTAAAGAATATAAACTTTTTTTAAAATAGGTACAAATTTATAGTCTTTTATAAACTAATCGAA
>JAPOND010000032.1:166083-176171 GCA_028829205.1 Ithomia salapia aquinia | reverse complement strand
TTGGTACTGTTTAAGTTATATAACATATTATTTTGGGTAACGGCAAACATTAATTTTGGACGGTTTACCTGTGCAGCCTTTAAATATTTTACGCTAAGATTTTAAGCCGCGACATGCACCGGCCTGAACCCGTGAGCCTTTGTGTTTAATTATGAGCCAGCACGTCTCGTCTCCATTGTAATAGAACTGTTTTCACGTTCATTGTTACAGAACAAATCCAGGATTTATATCATTCAAGTTTATAATTATACTCTTCAAGATATACTTTTGGGGTGTAACATTTGCGTAACTTATATTTACTTCATTAGTCTCTATTTCATTATAATGTAAAATACGGATTTATAAAGGAAACGGATAACACCATAAATGAAAATGGAAAGACCTAGTTCAAAAAAAAGTTAGTTCGCTCGCAAGGTCAGTGACGTCTGTATCTTATGGGGTGATTTATAAAAGCCATTTCAAGTCACTTAAATTAACCGCTGAAGTTGTTGCAGCGGCCAAGATCATCTCGGCTTACATGAACTGAAAACTCAATTAAATACCAACAGTTATAGCCTCGTATACTTTTACGATAAGAAATAAACTTTCAAAATCTTAATACTCAATTAAAATAAACTTTATTCGTATCAAATGTCAGAGTACATATATTTTTTTAGATCACTCTATAAATATACATAAATATATTTACAACAATAATTTCCTTGTAAATTTTAAGCTAAATTGAAACACATTAGTAATACTGTTCCTAATTATCCACAAGATATTCTTGTGACTGACAATGATTAAATGTAGTCAGCCATATATTAGTATTTCCTTATCTCAGAAGTCACAGCGCGTCCAATCTGTCAAACTGACATACGCAGTAACGCGCCAAATGGACACACGACTGTCAATGCAGTGACATGGAATATTTCCGACATATTTTCGTAGACAGAGCCTTCTCGTTCTATTTTGTTATATTTACTGCAGAAGTCATGATTTTCATTCCTGATCTTAATCACCTTAAAACAATTTAAAGGATGACATTTGACTTTATTGAAAGTTTTATATGAAACCTTTTGTTATTGTTAAAGTGATAGCTCATGTTTTTTCATATGTTTTTTTCTAAATCCTAAATTACAGAAATGAATAATCGTTTTTGAATAAATAATTGCAATTAAACGTCAATATCTAGTATAACGAACAGTAGTAATTTACGTACAATTTATAACGGACTTCATTGGGTCGCGGTCTACCTTTAAAAAAAAAGACAAATGTTGCCAGATAAAATAAAAAAATGTAGAACATTACTATATAATGCACGGTGCACATTGTAACAGCTCACAAAGGGGACACAGTTGACCAAACTAAAAACTACATTGTGAATGCTTTGAACAACTTGTTCTGATAAACACTGCTTATATTATTTTCGTTAATGTTTTGTTTTATTTTCACAGCTCGCTGTTGTAAAGAACAGAGGGTGTTAAGAAAAACTTAAATGGAAACTAAAAACTTTTTGCTGCAAACCAACTTGCAGTTTATTATACGCAAGTAAATATAATTTCTTGAAATTTTTGTACTTATTTTAACTGCAGCTTAACTTAAAAACTTGCTCATTTGAGAAAACCGTAAGGTAAAATAATGGTAATTTGGACACATTAAGACCCGTAAATTAAAAGGCCTATTTTGGTTGTCTGAAAAAGCTTTCCTTTTATGTTACCAGTTGAAATATGTTTCCTTTTTAAGCGTTCTAAATCTTAGCAAGGAGGTTGGATAACATAAATAATGGTTATCTATATGCTCTAAAAAAATATAGCTTATTTAGGTACGTCTTGATGAAATTAACCTCATTATTATAAATTAACGTTGCTGTACTAAACTTTACAGTTTTCATTTATTCCCTAAGGATATTTTTTCGAGCTATCTTAAATATAATGGATCCCTAACAAGAAAATATCTGAAACCAAAAGCCAAAGCTGGCTAAAAAAGATGTAGTACCGAATTTATGAATGTTGTCAGCGAGATTAGTTGGAGTCAGCGCGTATAAATCGTTGGACCTTATTTATGGGAAAATATTGCTGGTCCAAAGTTTCCAAATGCACTGGGGATAGAGGATCAAGAATAGTTGGGGTCAAATAATAATTAACGACCGCCTTACTGAGAGAGATATCATTTAAATGTTTATAAATATTTGATATAAAACGAATTACTTGCATGTATAATAAAATGTTTGTATGTAAAATGTATATAAAATACATGTATATAACAATTTGTATTGTACAAGTTTTCCTTCATGTTCAAGTTTATCTTCATGTTCATGGAACGTGGAACATCAAAATGTTTTATTTTACATTCGTAGATGTTCTGCGATCTATTGGTTTACATCTAATTTAAAAGTAATTAAACGGGTCTATGGCGTTCTTAGTTCGAAGGTAAGACATTTTTGTTTTAAATAATTGAGAATCGAGCTGCTAGAGTCTGGCGTTGCAGAAGTGCAATTTATGAGTACTTTAAATTGAAGAAAATTTCTTTTTCTTATTTTCAGTCCCCAGGTCGACCCCAGACGTCATATTTATAATAAATTAGTAATTGAAGACTTATCACATGCTCTTGTATAATAAAACCCTTCTAAAACAAACCTTTTTGGAGCAACCAAGAAGTATATCCATATTTCATTTTACTTTTAGATTTTATCTACAGGAGACCAGTAGATAATATCTAAAAGTTAACTCGCAACTTTCATAACGTCAAAGTTGAGTTTGGATAAAAAAAATTGTTACGGTCTCATTATGTTCACGTTAGAAAATATTTACATGAGCCTTCAGCCAGCCTTCGGCTTCTTGTTATGTAAATTACTTCACATGCAAGAGAACCCTCGCTTTAAAGATAATAATCGAATCACATGGAACTATGGACACTGACAGTTTTCCGATATTTTAAAAGAATTTTAATAATTTATTAATATTCATACATTTAAAAGTTGTATGTAAGTAATCGCTAAATCTATAGATGATTTCGTACTTAGTTACAAACAATCAAACCGGGGCTTTGAGTTTGTGACAAACGTTTTGGACATAGATTACAAACAGGTCACTGAACAAATGGATTGGCATTCAAATCCCTGTCTATTTCTGAACGAGGATAATATAACTCAATTTAACATATGCGATTTAGTTAAACGTATTTCCGTTAAAGCTTCCCATTAATAAAAGAACTGGATATAGTCTGACTACGTATGGATTCTTTGAAAACGTTACATATTTTGTCTATTGCAAAAAAATAGTTTTGGTGACTTTTGACAAACTCGACTTTGTGATTGAATAAAGTTTTTTATATACCATATATCACTGTCACTGTCTTCAAATGTTTATATTTTTTGGTATTAAATTTGATTAAGATATATTGACGGGTATAGCATTGATATATTTTTCATTATTAAAATATGAAAACATGCTATATAAGTATATTTAATTATTTGAATCTGAAATTCCTATTTTCAAATAGAACAACTATATACATTACAGTATGATTTGTCAAATACTTTTTTGACATACAAAGACCATGTGGGTGCTGATGAATTAAAAGATTCCAACCCTATCACATTGTTTACAAGCCGACTAGGAACTGGATAATAAATCAGTTCAATGTTACAAGCCATGCTCGCTGACCAAGTATCTGGGCTAAACCTCTGAAGCCAATAGTATGTGCCTATTACAATTGTGTCTATGTATACCACAATGTTTTGATATTTGTATTCTAATTAACAAATATATTGGTTGTTAAATATGGCACTAGCTGTGGCCCGCGACTTCCTGCTTATAAACGTTATTAAAAATATAATTAAAATAATATTATCTAACAAATATTCACAATTAATCATAAAAGTATATTATATGGCCTTTGTTATTACAGCAAAAGCAAATGATTTTTATTTTAAAATGTAGTATTTTTATTATGAAAGGTTTCGACTTGCCCAGGGGAACTCTTTAATATTTAAAGAATAAAAACTTCATATGCAAATTCACATATCAGGAACTCTTGTCAAAAACGGTACCGATCCTATATATTATTATAAACAAACAAAAAGACAGACAGATTGAGAAATAAACCAACGTTTTAAAAAGTGTTAGGTTATATATCAGTAGAGTCTTATAAATTTTACTATAGATTTTTTATTAAACTACTGGTAGTTTGTACAATTTCCTAAAGAGAAAATACTTATTGGGATGTATAGGTCGGGTAAGAAAATAAAGAATATGACACTATCATGTCGCATATGAAGCTGTTGTGGTATCTATCATAGATCTCTGAGCGGAGTTTCCGTACCGAAATATACTAAGATGCTGAGATAAGCTAAATAACTTATTATGAAAACATCCTTTATGAAACAATCGTAATATATACACTAATTGTTTTGGTTGTTTGTGTTAAGTTAAAAAGGAAAAAAAAATCTTGTAGTATGATTATTTTTTAATTTGATAGGTCATTTATTGAAGACGTTAGTATAACATTATTATTACATTAGTATTGGTAACGCGTCGGTGTTTTTGCTTTTGTGGTTGCAATCAGTGGTTATATACTAATATTCTATGTAACGTTTAAACTTCCTGTAGTTTTCGCGGGCAGAGCCGCGGGGATTACTTGTAAAGATTATAAGCAAATAAACCTTTCGACACCTTAATGAGGTGGTCAATAAAACTAAAGAAATAACATATTATGTTATTGATTCCAAACGAAGCAAAACATTTTGAGGGACATTACATTTACCTTCAGCTTGACTTATCTGTTAGAGTTAGTAAACCGTAAGTAAATGTTCTTATAAGCTTACAAGGCCGCAAGAGGCTTAGGAAGAAAAAATGTTATGTATTAAGTCGCTAATAACATTTTATTCTATCAAGTATACTTTAAAATACTTGGTAACATATCTTTAATTAACGTACCCATGTGTTGTTTTGATTATAATTTGGAACATTTAAAATAATTCAAAATTAATATTAATGTCAAATCATTATTTTTCTATTCCTTGCCTTACATGAGGTGAAAGTATTTAGGAAAGCGTGGGGTGAATTGGTGTTAACCATTACAGTCAGTGAACTGGCTTAATGAAAACTGAAAATCGATGGCCGGCGTCAATGAAGTCCTATGACACGTTCACATTTCAAGGTTTAACGTCGTTTATAGTTCGCCCCAAATTATATTACGTTAAATGATAAATAATTCACAATGATTCGTCTGGCTTATGAATCAAAATAAATCTTTAGGTACTGATTTCACAATAAAAATATAAGGGAATGAATAATGATGATATTTAAAACGTTTACTTATGTATTAAGAAACAGATTTAGTAACTTACTTTGATAGTTTTAATAATTTTTGAAACATATCTGTGGTCCGTTTATCTGTTTGTCTGTATAAGCATAACATAGAAACTGCTAGACCCATTTTAAGAGAATGTTATTATTGTTTTTAGCATGGTCAAATTATTTAATTCTTTTTCAATTACAACTTTTTTCCCCAGAAATATCTAGTTTACAACTTTTTTCCCAGAAATATCCGATTTACAAAATTTTTCACAGAAATAGCTTTTTTTGATTCTACATAATTATTTCTCAAATGTTAAAGATGTTTAGTATGTTGTTAGCCGATAGTCAAATTTACCTCAAAAATTCGTAATTTTTTTGGCTTCTTCTAAAAATATAGAGAATTTTGAGGAAGGTTCAAAAAATTGTAACAGTAAAATTATATAACATAAATTTGCATATTTTTCAGTAAAAAATTGGCATATTATTTTAATTTAGAACTTGCTAGCAAAGTCTAGGTCTTCCAAACTGATGTTTCCTCTAGTAACAAGCAATAGCTTCGCACGAGTGCAATTTACGATAAAAGAAAATAATTAGAAGTTCCATAAATGTATGAATTTTTATAACCTTAAAAAATTACTTTTTAGTTTTGGCCGGTTTATCCATCCATCCATTTATCTGTCATTCGATCTGCTGCAAACTGAAATTACGGTAGACCATCCAAAGATATTATTTCATCTAAATTGAGTGTCTAAATTGTGTTGATAATTAATTACTAAAAATAGTAAAACGGGTTTAGCTGTTCTTCTTTTTATTTATATATACATTTTATAACCGGTTCATCCGCGAGGTCAATCAAGGTATCGTCACCTGACTAAAATTGGTATTATCTAAGAATATGTGAAAATACTATAAAGTATACATGAGTTAATGAAGAAGAATTCTTAATTCTTATATAAATACTTCAATCATAATAAAAATAAAAATATTATGAACAGAACACCATTTACTCAAACAAACAAACATTTATCAAAAGTACCAATGAATATCTACATCAATAAATTACCTCCGACGTCACAAATAGCATATGTGGTAACAGACAATTTCGTATAAAAATACACACGGCTAATAACAGTAATCGTAAATACTATAGTACCGTGGCACTGCGCGTGCGCACTATAGTTCAGATTATCGAGTATGGGGCTACGAAAGCGAAAAAAAAATAATATTAGATCTCTACATAATTAAATTATTCGCAGACTTGATAGTAATATTTATCATGTAAATGTATTTATTAATGTTTGAAAATATGTATAAACATGTATAGTCATGTTAAGATTGTATAAATTTAAATAAATATAGAATGATAAATCGATACGAACAGGGATTTGAACCCGCGAATTCTTGGAAACCGTCCCGTAACTCGTATCACTGAGCCATATCACTCAGTGGTAGAGCGACGAGAGTTTTTCCTAGAGTTTATTAAAATTAAAGTACATATAATAATATATTAAATGTAAGAATAATTTTTTAAAATCTGTACATTTTAAATATATAGTTCATGACTTATTAAATCATAAATTTAAAACCCGCTTGCTTCATTGCTCATATAAATATGAACATCAAGCGTAACAGCAATTCTTAGTTTATGCTTTATAGGCAATAAATCTATTTTGTGTTGTAAAAACTGATGCGTGGGCGCATGTGGTGAAATAATTCTATGTTGTATTGTCATTCAACATAACCGCCTTTTAATATAATATGCGTTGTAAATCATTTTAAAGAATAAATATTTTTTTTTAAATGGTAATTGTATGTATGATTTGAAAGAAAAATCATATGTGTTTTGATTGTTAATTTTGGTATAAACACGGAAGCTTCTTTAAGAGCTTAATAAGCTGTTGCTAGAAAGAATAAAAAAATGTATTTACCTTGAATTTGTATTAATATTTAAGTGCTACATCGAACCGTATCTTTAGTTTTTATATGTCTTAAAACCACAATGATAATATCCAAGTTGGCTTTTACTTTAATATTTATCAAGAACTCCTGAAATCTGTGAGGATATCTTTTCAGAGAAATATACGTAAAGTACCTCAAAGGCTTTTTAGTCTTTCTCTGCAGCTGGGTTAAAGCCAAACACTGGTTATTGAATTTGCATATTACATGCACCCTACTTCACTCGGCAAACTAATAATATATTATTTAAAGAACTGACTACAAAACTATTTATGCAGTTCGTATGAATTGCAAATTTTACATAGTTGAAACGGCATAAATCAGATGGAAGTTTTAAAGTTCAGCCATTCTTTCATTTTATGCTAAGTTATGTTTTTTTTGTAATTAAGAAATAACGATTCCAAATTTTTTATAATGATATTTAATTTAATGGCTAAAAGTCATGAAATAATACTAATTGTTATTTATTACGATTCCATTTATTCAAAGAAAATATAAGTTTTTATCCCCACAAAGAACTAGACGGAGGCGAATGTTTGAATAATTTAACTTTTTATCAAAACTTTGTAATAAATTTGTCCCCAATGTAACTTTTAACTTAAGTTTATATTGAAGACATTTCTTTTTACTTTTAAGGCTGTTTATTATTAACGATGCCTAACCAAGTGGAGGGGCAGGTATCTTTGAAGGCTGGACTGGAATGGGCCAAATGTATGTCCAACAGTTCTGCCACTGGAAGCAGTCTTGAGGCGAGGGCCTTCAACATATCGATGACTTGAGGTCCAACCTTTTGGGGTTTTGTCGTGAGGACGTCCATAGCTTTAGATCGGATTGCAAAATTTATTGTGTTGCGGAGATGGTACTGTAAATTTTAATCTATATATAATGAAGGGTAATAAAAATATTGCAATATTTTTAAAAAGATTCAATAATAATGCACGACTATTAAAGTTATGAAACTTCTTAAATTAAATTACTGACGTATTTCAGATTTTCCTATCTGAAGTCGTATATCAAAATATGTACAACTATTTCACTTTAAAACTGAACTGCATTGCGTCAAAGTGGAATGTCTGATAGATTTTAATAAATGTTAAGTTGCAAAATATTTAAGGATAATATTATAATTATTTAAACCTGAATAAGCAGTGCGATACCAATATGTACTGGTTTGATTTCCAAGGTTTTTAGTTTTTTCAAAAGAATTCTAGGTGTCAAGTCCTCTAAGTTGCCCAACTCAGAAATGATTCTGGGAGCCTGTATACATAAGGATTATATAAAGCAATTTATCTGCTAAAATAAATCCAATCATAGACTATCATATTTTTATAAAGCACTAAATCGCTTTGAATTACTGATCAAAATTCCCTACTGGCCAACTCACAGTAAACATGACATCATAGAGTCTTGCGCATGCATGGAAGACCTGCACATCTGCCATCTGGTCGTGCATGTCACGCGTCTCCACTGACATGTAATAACGATGAGCTGTGTCGATTCGACTGGCAGCGCTGGAGTTACGTGGTAGATCCTAAATTATTAAATAGTCTTCGATTAATCTTCGTTTCAAACTATTTATTATTTTCAAAAAAAGTGTTTTCTAAAAATACAATTTAGAAAAAAAAAATACTTTGTATAACTTTTTACTCATAAACTTGTGAAAACTAATGGAAAAGGAAAGTTACCAAGTTAAAATAAGTCAAGATATTTTTTTAAATGAAGTCTTTAAAAACAGTAAGGTTTTCTTGGCTAGGTTATTTGAAAAGCCTTCAATTATTAAAACAAAAGCCCACCTTAGCGATGTCAATGAGTTTCATGATGAGTGAGGAGTAGACGCGCCGGCTGATTGCGTCTGTGCGCCTCGAGCGGTAATTATCCACTTCCCTGAACCAATGCACCCAATCATTTATTATTATGACTTATTTAACGTCGGAATAAGTTTGAATTACTTTCCAAATGACATTTATACTCTGATTTTAATTAAAAACAATAATTAAAACTTTGGAACGGTTGTCGATGCTTTAAGTATAGAAATTCATAATTTAGGCGAGGTTTAAAATGATATTTCTTTATTTATCCGTTAATTCATTATGTTTGAAGGGTCCAGTTGCTTGAGTACTGAAGTAAGTCGAAGAAACCAAAAAGAAAAACCTTTTCACAATGTATTTGATAACCAGCGACATGGTGCGGTTGAGGTACACCTGGTTTTCTTTCTTGAGATCAAAAAGCAGTTCTTCATCAAAGCGGGAGTCTTGTATTGCTTCAACTATAGCTTTCGACAAGCGGCGGTTTGCTTGAAAGAAAGTCTGAGTAAAAACAATAATATTGTAAATAACCTATGAATGAATACATCTATGCCATAAGTATGTCAACTTCTTAAATGCAAAATAATTTTGTGTTAATTTTCTTTTTCATTACTTTTTGAAACTTTTGTTTCTATGAAGTATATCATTGTTTATAGTTAGAGCTACATCTACTTATTATTTTTTATTTTAAGACTTTAGTCACCTTTATGATCAAATCTCAATTTCATATTTAATAGATCTTTACACACAAGGACTATTATACAGAAAGTCCTTAAAAGTACGTAAAACAAGTAGGCAGTGACAATCGATGAGAGAATCGCATTGTAAGTGTGACCCCCAAGTGGCATGTCAGCACTTGGCCCCCATTGACACTTGGAGATGCTCCACGAAGGCACTATTACGAATCGTTATTTCTTACGTAGTTTTCCTTACAATGTGTTTTCAATTTGATATTTCAGCAGCTTTATATTTCTATTAAGTTGTGCTTTTAAATTTCTCAAGCTTAATTAAACGCTTTATGGTTGTAAGTGACTCAATCATTCAT
>JAPOND010000030.1:1943297-1955071 GCA_028829205.1 Ithomia salapia aquinia | reverse complement strand
TTCAAGTATAACAAGTTTATTTAAAATTAAGTATATAGAGGTATGAAATATGTGTTTTTATTTTTGTTCTTAGAGGCCTCACTGGATTATACTGTTTGTGGACATCGCTGAAGAATGTTATGAGGAAATTTTATATTTACAAAAAAAAAGTTATATTTATAATTCTTTGACTAAACATTCCTTTTTGTTATTGCCATACATTTTCCTTTATATAACAATTATGTGTGCCATTCTGTATGTCATATATTCTATGATTTTTATACACTTACATATAGTCTTTGGTACTTAATTTAAATCACTGCTCATAAATGCTCAGTTTTCCTTTTTATACTTTTATTATAATTGTTACTTAATTGGAATAGACAACTAAAGCTAATTCGATTTAATTTTAATATTGCTTCGGATTTATTTAAGTACAATTTAGAATCAACTAGATATATAAAAATAGACCAAACAGCGTTTAACATAGTGTTCAATATTGCACGATATATATTTTTATCTATTATTAAAATCAAATAATACACTTGTGGTTATTTGAAATGATAAATAAAATTGCAATGATCGCAGGGGTATAGAATTATAAACGTATCTCTCAAACACAGTTAGTACAATAATAACTGCAATAAATAATTAAAATATATTTAAATATATATTAGTATTTTCACAATATTATGTATAAGCCTTCTCTAAGAAGCAAAAATTTGTGTTCCTTTTTATTTATTGTTAAAACAAAACTTAACATCGATTTTTTCCTTTATTACAATAAAAATATTTGTAACAATCTAAATAAGTAGTAATTTAATGCAATGAAAAATATTAAAGCTAGTAAAATTAATAATTCTCTATGCCATAGAATAATCAACGAAATAAGTTTAACATATTTTTTGTACTTAATTTATTTATATAGCCTTATTCTTTTTTATTTATTTTTTTATGTTAAAACAAAATTATGCGGACGGTAGTAAAAGTATATATATTTATCATTAAAAAATCTTTCGATTAATTATATATATATTTTTTTTGTTACATATTAATATTAAAATTGGCCAAACAAACATTCCATACGTTTTTAAAAATCTTCCATTTTATATTTAGTTAAATATAGCCCGTTTTGGCATAAAAATAATATTCAATAATTTAATAAATGTTACCAATAAAAAGGTGTTGCTAGCATAAAAATAATAATTTATTTATCGTTAAATGTTACCATTATTAGGTGCCTAAGTAAAAATTGAATGGACATTTAGAATTTCCATAAAATGCATAATAATAAATGCATATCTAATTAATATTCAGGCATGTTAGGATGAATCCTATTTTAATAGTTGAATCCTGCATCCTACGATTGCCTGCAATCAGGAATATTATATTAAAATATTTTTTTTATTTCAATTTAATAATGATTGTCATTATTCTTGTAATAACAGATTTAATTGGCATTTATTTATATATATTATAATAGTGGCTTTAAACTTTAATGTTAATTAAGTTTCTTAATACGATCATAGAAATATATTACATAAATTAGGGAAGCCAGCCTAAAATGTGTCCATCGAAAAAAAGAGAAAACAAATGGGGCTACTATCTGTTTCTCTTTTTAAAATGTGTTATATGACAAAGATAAGTATGGGTTTCTCATCTTCCTTCTTTTATTATTTGTTAGGCACTCGCATTCACAGGTCTGCCTATGGTTTCCCTGCTCTATGTACAATAACTCTATGGAGACGATTCGTTCTTCACCAAACTGTCCTTCTAATAATAATGGACAAGGTATAATATATATTTTCAAATATTTTTTATATAATAAAAATATAATTGTTTTATTTAAATCGAGGGTATTATAAAATGTGTGATTTCGTCAATTCCTTGACATACCTGTTAGTATTATATATTATAATCTATATACTTGTTGTTTTGTTTAGAAACTACTATAGACGTGGACCTGTATGTACTTAGAAATTTAAATATATGCAATTTAATTGCAATATGTTGTTAAAAATTAGCAAAAATATAATCAATCATGTTGTTTAACTTATGAAAATATATCTTAAAATATAATTTGTTAAAAACTCCACGAGTACTCACTCACACATATATATGGAAGAGTTTAAAATCATATTGAATAAAAAATGTATGAATATATCAATAATTCACATTACACGTTAAAATTAATGCTTTCAAAGCTAGTTATTTCGGGTTTATTAATGTTCAACATTAAGCAATAAGAAGCATATCTTTGTTATATATTCTTGTGTATTTCCTTATATTCCTGTCTTATGACGTCATCGGCTGTTATGTGCTTAATGCTTATATTTATTTGTATGCTTTTTAAGCCAATTGATTTTCAAATGCATCTATTATTTAAAGAAAAGCTATTGTTTTAGATAATATAATTATTTCCTGAGTAAAACTTTTTAACTCAATATTCATACTTTTATCATGACAACAGTGCTTTTTACACTAATTAATATTTCATACGAATTTGTTATAAATATATCTAATTATCGCGTGCTTACTTATATACGACTAATCAATATTGGTTTTCTGAACTCAATTGATAATGTTCAGTACGCTAAGCAATCTCAGCGCCATCCTTTAGTGGATGGGTGACCGCTCCGTGGTTAGTATCATTCGTTGCATTTTCAAAACGCAATTAGTTACGTTTTTTATTTATATCATATTTGTGTGCTGTGAGCGTTACATTCCGTATAGTTTAGGAATAATTTATCATTAGAACAATATATTATATGTTGTAAAAGCTGGAGAATAAAATATGTTAGTAATTCGTGTTTTATTTTACATCTACCATCCCTCCCTAGTGAAACAATAGAGTGCAGAGCTCTGGTTATACTGGACACTAAAAAATGCAATAATGGACTTTATACTTTAATACAATACAAATGTCACTAAACAATACAATTAGACACGAATAATCTTAGTACCGGGCTCCCACTTATACATGAACCCACTACGCACTTTTTGGACAATATTACTAACAACGGACGGCTTTTTGCTGAGCGACTCCATGGATGTGTAATAAACTATGTTTGTGGATGGATCGCAACTGAGACTCTCAGCGGATTTCCTTCTAGAAACATCTGTTTCTGTGGAGGACGCTCTAGTAAGTGTTTTGGTGTTACTTTTAGTTACTCTTCTATTTCCACGGTTTACGATTCCCGCACAGCTGTGGAATTTTGAGAACTTGTCGTGTACTCGATGTTCTAGATCCACGTGGAGATTAAGTTGACGCCTGGAAGTGATAAAATAATTTTACTTTAGTTTGTGATGTTGGACGCACTAATCTCAGAAACTGCTAATCTTACTAAACGACAGCATATGCCAATACTCGGGGGAAGGTTATAGAATAGATCACTACAACAACATCAACCCTTACAACCAATTTTAGAAAAAAATGCTTTAAGGAAATATAATTAAGTATTAGAAGCGTTTTCTCTGAAAATATTATGATAAATGTATCTGTGTAGTTTTGAAACACCCGTACGTATACCGCTTCAGGGAGTTACAGGAAAACGTACAAATCATATAACAGGAAAATATAGTTTTTCCAACCTAAAATCAAAGTTTTCTCCGCAAAGCTGGCATCTGACTGGTAACTGCGAAATATTCGAAGTTACTTCCGATTCCAAAGAAGTGGTAAATTTGCTTCCACGTTTCTGTTTCAAATTCACGCAACTAGACATAACTTTATCGGAATCTGTTTTTTGGTTAGAACTAAATTCAGATTTTGATAGTTCTGATTCAGTCTTCGTGTTGCGGTGGAGTGTTTCCAAATTCGATTCGGAGTATCTATTCTTTTTTATTTCAGCAATCATTTGTTCAGGATCAGAAATCTTATCGAAAAAGGAGACTATTTTCTTTAATTTATCTTCAGGCACCTCGCTTTTCGGTAATTCAGGATCCGTTTGGGTATTACTCGCTATTTTGTTGGAGAACCTAAAGAAGATATTTATGTTATTTAACATTGGACTTTTTAGTTGATTACATCTTTTTTATATCTAAATTTTATTAAAAATTAGAAGCAAACCTTGTCGTGGAAGACATAGATGTTATGTTAGCGTTCAATTTACTTATGCCGATATGCTCATTTTCGTGGAAAATTTTGTCGTATTCCTTGGTAAAACCTTCGTGACAGTAATGGCAAATGAACTTTTTATCCGGAAAGTGGCAAAGATTGAGGTGATCATTGTAATTTATTATCCCTGAAAGCAATCTTAATATTAATAATACATTTATTGAGAAATAAACAGTAACCGTAAAAGTGTTTATAGTCTTTATGTTCAAATTTAGAAACATTAAAATATGAATGAGTGTCCCTTACGGAGTTAAATGACTGAAATGTCTTTCATACTTCTCTCCTAAATAAAAATAAAATTAAAGAATATTTTTAAATTATTTGAACAGGATAAGATGTATAATTCATCTGATTAGTAGAGGTTAAATTTAAATAAATAAATAAATATGTGGGGACATATTCACACAACACCTTCTAGCCCCAAACTAAGCCGGAGCTTGTGCTATGGGTACTAGAAAACTGATATATTACAACAATACTTCTAAATATAAACTTTTTATAAATATAAACACCCAGACCCGGAACAGAAATTAAAGTTCATCACTTTAAATTCTGCGTGGCGGTCTGGCATGGTAACCATTACGCCACTCGGTCGTCGTTATTTTTTCTGTTTACTGCAGCCAAAATTCTTACCATAGGAAATCATCTTGCATCCAACGATAGGACATTGACGAGCGGTGGTATCCATTAGACAGTTCTTCTGCACGGACTGCACATATGATAAAATAATGGGGCTCTTTGCGTCCCTTAAACCAATCTCCGAATGAATCTTTTTCGGACGTCGAAGTCTTCTGAAATGGAGGCCCCGTCTCCTCCTTTTTTCATATCTATTTGCAATATTATTATCACTGGCCGCGTAAGCGCGGTCGGTTGGCAAAACATAAGAATAATTCCGTTCATGTCTTATCCCTAAAATCCGATGTATAAAACTCTGAAAGCGAGTAAGTTTCCTTTTCTCGTTTATCATCAAATACGGCACTGGATGAGGGTTTTTCTGATAATCGTATTCTCTTTCGGTGATCGAAAGGTTTTCTTTTGAATCCTGTGTCATGCCTGATTCATCTTTTATTTTGGAGATTGTGGTTTTAGACTTGCCTAATTCTGATGAAGAAGTTTGGTATTGGTCGAAGTTGAGATCCTTTATCACAGCTGTGGCCACTGACCTTTCAGTTTCATATCGTATTGACACATCTCCGCTGGATAATTCAGTTGTACCGGCACACGCGTCCGTCTTAGTTCTTCTGGACCTCTTGCGCCTAAAAGTCTTGGATTCGTCTTCATTGTATTGGTCCTGTATTGTGTAACTATCTGGGAGCAGACCAATGACGCTGGCGTCATAAATTTGGAATAGTTTCTTGAGACATTTATATTTAGCCTTGAGGACCTCGTGTTTCTTTTTTGGAACCCATTTGACAATATCGTCTGTTGTTTCATTTCTCTCTGGTATACTCGTAAGCGTTGGCTGTTTGTTATACATTGATATATAATATTTCTTTGCGAAATTACACAGAATTTTGACTATAAAATATATGGAGACGCTTACGAATACTTCGTAATTTTGATACAGTATCATAACTGATACGATCCGCTAATAAATTTTGATTTATATAATGAATATACACTTTCAATTAAGCCGTGCATATTGTAGTGACATTTTTGATAATAATGAGTTTCGATTTTTGATATTGTTACTATTAAAGAAGAAAGGCCAGTTCTTTTAGCTTAAAACCTCTTAATTATTAGCTTGTTGTTTATTTTTTATTACTTCTTTAGAAATAAGTAATTATTTAACTTATATTACTGAAAGACTGCAATATTAAAGGTAGGACCTAAATTCCAAAGACAGTGGTAAAACTGCAAGAAACAGAAAGCTGGAAAATGTAAGTTACATATTTTGCTTTCTTTCTACTTTCTTTAATATGCGTAGGTACCTCACCTCATAATAGGCGTAGGTACCTACTCATTATAAAACCATTTTTTTCCGGCTGGTAAGCAAAACATCTCCTGAGTTGAGTTCGAGTCAGTTAAAAGTTTACTTACCTAAATGTAAACGAAATGTTAGGAAAGATTTGTAAAAAAAGTTTATTCTAGAGGCGTTAAAACTGGTAGAAAACTCTGTCATTTTCCCTGTTATGTAATTGATGACTAATTTAAGGATGTTCTTAAATTGTATAAAATTTAACAAAGTTACTTTGTAATTATTCAAAGTACGAGTAGGTACCTACTAAATACTACCTAGGTAAGCATTTAATGACTGCCTTACTATTTTACAGCATTTTAGTTCAACAAAGAATGATTTTTGAACGTGATGTCTTTTAAACAACGTTATTATATTAGGTACATAGTATACCATAGATAACAATTTCTTATGACATTTTTTTTCTCTGCTATAACATAGACATTCTTGGCTTTTTAAACAAATAATGAAAATATTTTAAATTGGTAATTACCTAATTGTATTCTGAAAATTTTTAGACAGCCCATATGCAATATATTTATTGACATTTTTAATATAAAGTACTCTTTATCTATTAACCAGCTTGGTGAAGGTCGGTATATGGCGGTCTCTGAGACTATCGTAATTGCTTAGAATGGATTTCATTTTATATTTCACTTATAAACAACCAGATGTTCGTTAGCCCATCAATGTGGACTATAGAAGGGCATTTTCATTTCGAAATTTTGTATTTTTTTTGGGTCAATAATAAGTATTGCGTAAATAATAAAGTATCAAGTATGGTTTTATTGACTATTTTGTATTCGATGGGCGATCTATAAGGAGAAATTTATGTCTACAAGCGACACAGTGACCACTCATATTCACGGCTTCACACCGATTGAGGTGTTATTTGATATTAAAAACATTTGTGGTAAAAAAATAACTGCCAAAGATAACCCTTATTAAAAAAAATATTAAGAACATGTGTATTTACTACAGATAAGTGAAAAAAATATTAACGGTGGATCATTGGGAGGGAAAAGTGAAAAGTTGAACGTGAGTATTTTTTCAATCGTCTTTAAATATTTTATTATGCATGAAATACTTTAAATTACGTTTTCGTTTTTCATTGTAGGTATAACTACCTACAAAAAAATACAATTACCATTGAATATCCTATTTATTTGTAAATTAAAAATAACGCATTTTTTACATGAATAAAAACGAATATTTTACTTACAAAACTTCAATAATAGATTGCAGTTTTGTAAGTAAAATAAACGTGAGTTTAAAATAAATAATATAATTAATTGATATTCTTTTAAAATAAAATTAATATACCAAGGTGTCGGTTAAGGTGACAGTATCGCAAGTTCAATGATCTTAAAATACATTTTCCTGTCATAAATATTAATAATTTAATTTATTTTTTGAAATACTGTGTAAGGTATTATTGATTTTCCCACCTATTTAATATTAATATTTGCTTTCTGTAAATATTAAAATTATATACAATTCTTGAATAGGTATTATATTTTACTTACCTAAACTTTGCACAAAGTAAAATATGTACCTATAAAAAATCAAAATCAAAAGTCTTTATTGGAAATAAGTTTCATACAAAACATTTTTTCATTGTCAAAGCTGCGCATCTCCGCATATATATTAGAGGAATGTAAAAACGTATTTTTGGAATAACACATCACTGTATCACTCCTAATATCTAGGAACAAATATTTCCTATTTGCAGACAGCGGCGCTAAATGATAACAATTCTCCTAAATAATAAATTCACAACATTCATAAAAGCTAATCTATGCTCAGGAAAGAAATAATATACATAAGTACAATCTACTAAAGGTACCATAATATGGTTTAAAACATGTTATTACAATAATTCGTTGTTAAGTTCTCTAAATAAACACATCAGATTCAGAAAATAAGATAAAGAAATCAGACACATATTTATTAAACGAATGTCTTCCACTATGTACTTAATATATAAATTATATAAATTACTCCACTTAAATATATGTCCAGACAGCCACATATAGTTATGTTTCTTCAAGTTAGGTTCAAAAAAAAAAATCGTATAGTATGAAGAATTTCAGGAGAGAGGGCTTTCATCAATATTATAAGATATAAGTAAGATTACCACCTATCATGCTGTATTCAGTATTCTATTATTATATCAATTAAAATCAGTATGCAAAAACGTAACTAGAAAAGATAAATTCGGTTAGAAAGATAAACTAAAAATATGTGACAACATTTCAGTTGTAAACCTTATTTGTCGTTATAAATATAGCTAATGAAAATAACTTTAACAATAGGTCGCCCCCTATTGTTTCTGACCAACAAAAGATTGTTAGTACTTCCAGCTGTAGTCTGAACAATACCTATATTTAATTACGTCATAGACGAAACTTCTTGTATTTTGTTACTGCCAAATTATTTTAAAAGACTTCAGAAGGAGAATTCAAATATAGAATCTTACAAGGAAATTTTAAAATATCTTTTTGTCTTTTCTTATCTTTTTATGATTTCGCTTTGTCGAGAACTTTTTGCTGAAATTGTGACTGTGGAACTGTATATTTATGTAGGTATATTAATCGACGGTTACGGTAAAAGTGATAAAGTTAAAAATGGTTTCATAGCACTTTAAAAATCTTTAGATCTTAGAAATCTAAAATAAATACTCTAAAGTTTTTCCGATTAATAAATAAGTTCAGAAGAACTCACTCCGATTTGGGCTACGACGTCACGTGTTTTTGTTACTGAGTCAGATTTGACCGACATATCCTTCCGACCCCATCAATCTTACAAGATATAGTTAAGATTACGAAATACCCCAAATCTGCCTGACACTTGAATAGTTAGAGAGATACAAATTACACAACACACATACACTAACATTGTACAGTCGGTTATAGCATGTAATTTGAAGACTGCAAAAACATAAACCTTCATTTACGTGTATTTCGACCTGTTTCAGATTTCGTTTCGATATTACTCTGTTTTAATATTTTTTATGTACTGGAGAATATAGGTATACAAAGTTGTCGTAATAAGTAGTATTGTTTCGTTGAATGTGTTAGTTCATTTACGGAGTAAATGAACTTTACTTACCTATTAATTATATAAATCTTATTTTAATACAGTTTAATTATAATAGATTAATCGGCAAAAGGTTAAAGCTAAGGTCTCTTTTCTTCTCTTTTTATGAAGTAAAATACAATTCCCAAAAATATATGTTTAGAAATTTACTTTAGGTACTTATTCTTTAAGAAAATAAAAATATTATGTGTCATTGAAATTATAAGAATGTTTTATCATATAATATCGCGTATTAAATAATTTAGATAAAAGTATTATTTAACTAATAAAACGTGATAAGCTAAACAAAATTAATTATGAATATTTTTTTTATTACTTAGGCTATCTTTACATATAGGTACTTTTTAATACTATTACGTATTTTTCAGTGTGTTCGATGAAACAAACTCAGATATAACTTCGCTTTATAGATTTGTAAGCCGAAGCTCGTATTTCATCAAATCTGAACACGTATTTTATAAATTCTTGTCATATCAAGATTTGAAAGCGAATTATATAAAATAGTATAATTTGTTTTAATACATTGTTGAATACTAGTAGGTATTTTTTAAATGGTATTAACCATTTAAAAAATATTTAATATATAAATATAATAATATTTTTAATATTAAAATAATTTGTGATTGCATAAGCAATTATCATTAAAATAATAGCATTGATCATGGTTTATATTATATTATACCACAAATATTTAAACTCTTCCCAAAATATATCTTTAATTTCTTCACATATGCGATTCCGGGATACGCTTCTTATATTTTTAACTTCTGCTATTATCCTGTTACTCTTCCTTCTTCTTGACAACCATAACTTATATTCACGTATTTTCAAGCACTATAACAAAACCACTATTATTTATTTTATCTTCATTTTCATCATACTAGTCGAACTTTAATCTGTAAACAATTTCTTTATCTTTTAATCTTTACTTCTTTCATTTCCGGTTAGTGATGTTCACTTGATAACTTCTTTCCTTTTTTTTCTTTTTATGCTTCAACAATAAGATCTCAACCTCACTTCTCTCAGACTTCGAGCTCACAACAAGGCTTATCAATCTCTCCCAGAGGCTGGGTGTTGTCTTTGCGTTATCAGTATGCATTGAAATGCTAATAAACAAACAACTACCTTGACTGGAAAACAGATTCAGAAGATAAAATATCTGCGTGCATCAATCAATGTCTGCATCTGCAAAGAATCTCTGAGTCAAACATTATATTTATCATATGATTACTGATTAGGTCGCTCGACTTAAATATCTCCGAGATAAAATTTAACTGTTACAAAATAACAAAGCTGTAACGCTTGAACTTATCATTTGATACTAAAAATAATATATTACGAATTATACGTCTTTTTTTCGTTTCTGTTAAACTAAACTTATCATATTTTATTTGTGTACGGAGATGAAAACATACATTTGAAAATGCCAGCTCCAGCAACAGATCTTCAGTAATAGGATTTATTATTATGGTACTTGTACAGATAAATTCAAGTTCCTGAACACGATGCTAATCCTTTTAAATTGAGTTTCTATGGACGGCTATCAATTCTTATTAAATTATTTGGATTCATTCTGTTGTGATTCCATCACGCCAGCAAATGGAAAAGTAAGAAATTAATATATGAATTAGAAACCGGATGTATCTGTCAATTCTATCTTTGTCTAGTTGTGCTTCGTCTTCGATTAAAAGTAGTTGTTACGTTACAAAGTTTATATTGTAAAGGTATGGGATACGAATAAGAGTAAATAATACATTAGAAATAACCAACTGGCTGTTTTAAATATACATACTAAACAGTAAGTATGTTTACACAGTAAAAGACTTATTTAAAATGTCTAACTAGTGAAATTTGCTTTTACGGAATGCTTTGAAGTTTCTTGGATTTGGTACATTATGAATGATAAATATTAAATACACACATTTAAGTAGGTAAATATATATTTTTTACATTCTTCCTCAAATTATTTTTTATTTATATTGAACAATAAAATATATCTTAATTCTTCAGTTTTCAAGGACAACGAATTTAAATTGAAGGCTTATCTAATCGCTTGAAAGAATTGATTATTGTTTTTTTTGTATTAAGGGGGGTTTACTTAGATAAAAAAGATAAATTTATAAATTACAAACATACAAATAGTTTTAATACTAATCATAATTTATTAATCATACTTAAATAATTTTCTAATGTTGACGATAACGAAGCTGCATCTACTAATGTAATAGGTACCTACCTATTTCACACCGATCTTCTATAATGCTACGGCCACACTAATCGCGGTATAGCGAATATTAGGTATTCGCGTTGAAAGGTCGATCCATGACGAGGTGCTTCACCAGGGCTGCCAACATTTTTCACAAGAAATAAAGTATATTTTGGTTTGAGAAAAAGATTGAACAGTATTTAAAAAAAATAACAGTATTTTATTCATTAAATGTTTTAAATATGTTTTTTAATTTTTCGCACTACTTATCAATGTACAGTCTTTTTTAAAAACTTTATATGCCTCACCACAATTATAACTAAAATTAAAATATAAAACTGGCCAGAAGTCTAACATTCATAGTCTTAAGAATTTTTATGCTAAAACAGTATGTTGGATACTTTATTTTTGTTCATCAG
>JAPOND010000029.1:2996314-3008789 GCA_028829205.1 Ithomia salapia aquinia | reverse complement strand
TAAAACCATAAAAGGTCGATTAAAAGAGATTCAGTGACACAAGAAATATACATAAAGATACTTAATAAAATTAACAAAATAAAATTTCCAAAAATAATATATTTTTATTATAATTTCATTTTACAATGTTTCTAGTGTTATAAATGTATATCCATTCTTAGGCCAAAATACACAATTCGTGAAGAGAAGACATCATACAAGGTGTCAATGTGGCTCACCATCAGACAGTTCTCGAAGAGTGACATCGGCACTTACAACTGCGTCAGCACCAACTCCTTGGGCAAGAGCGAGGGAACCTTAAGGCTCTATGGTAACTTATATTAACATTGAATAAGTTTTATAAAGCATCGGGATTGTTCATACCGATAAAATAACAATTAAATGTAAAACACAACTTCATGCCAAGAAATCATTATTATAGAATAAATATTTTTCTAGTAATGTCATTAAGTTTAATTTGTGAAATATTTAAACAAAACCGCATTATGATATGATATGACTTTATTTATCAATATTTTTATGTACATAAAGTAAATAACACGGTATCTAAGCTCCACATAAAATATGAGCAAGCGTGCACAAGAAGCTATTCGAAAAATAAAGTAGTATTGCCACGCTACTTTCCATTTGCCACTACCGTTTGTATTGGCTTTGCGCCAAACAAACACATCGATAGCTTGACATTTCAAGCTCATTACTGGCAAGCATTTCTATATATTATTGTGGTTTTAGCTTCTTATGTGTATAATACTTTTATAAAATATTTCAAATTATCAAAGATCCAATTGTTAATAGCTATTATATTGTATTAAAATAATTTTATTTGTTTTCAGAAATTAAGTTGAATTCATACTCGGAAGATTTCAGTAACCAGATAAGCGTCGCTGGAGGTAAGGATCCAAAAGATTTACTTAATATAATATCAAAGTTTACAAACTCTTACAAACTTTATGAATAAAATTTGTCCAACGAAAAAGAAACTGAGAATCAGAAAGTGTAATTTATTTTTTTCTAATTATTGTAGAATATTATATATCTTTTAAATAAAATATGAAAAGAATAACTACAATAATAATTACAAAGTTTTAAGGCTGCAGTAAATATGTTAAAATTCTTGGTGAGTTTCATGTCTCCCACACTCGTGTATGACATGAATTAGAAACGCCATGAATTCCAAATGAATTGCAGCCGCGGTCAGGAGACCTTTAAAGTGCATATACATATTTAAAGTATAAATCAGTCTGGTTGTGTTGTTATTTACTAATAATATTTATTTACTTTATAAATAAGATACGTATATAATGAAACTAAATTAGTTTTTTTTTTAAACGTATCTATAAATTTATAAAAAGTAATGGAACTGGATTGAACATAAACATCCAAATACAAGAAAATGTGTGTGAAAAATTTCTTACGTATGTATGGGTTACTTTCACCTTCTGGGTCAATTTTTCTTAAGTTTTTAACGATGTGTTCAATTTGGTAATTTTGAATATAAAATAAAATGTCGAAATGAATCAGTAATATTGAAGTAAAATGCTTCTGGTACACTTTTATTACTGAAAGTAACATAATATCTCGTTCAACAGGTCTCACGGAGGCTGCCAAGGGGAACTCCGTGGACAAATTGCAATCTGAAGGAATATTCTTTTTAGCGTTATGTATAGTATATTCATTAAAGTTGACGTAGTTCTGTAATGTAAAAACACGTTACCTTTTATGCTTTAAAAGTAATTCGATGACGTGTTCGCAATTCATTCTTGTAAATATATGTAAGTAACATTTATTGTAAAGAACATAACAACGATACTGTGATTACCTAAGCTCGATTCACATTCAAATATAAAGTTACTGAATAGAAAAGGATTTTACTCTTATAACATTAATGATTTCTGTTTTGTATGTTTTTCTATAAAACTACATTTAAAATTAATAATATTAATGCATTCATTTAATACTTTGGAGAATTATTTAATTAATATTAAATTATTGAATGTTTTTGATATTTTTTTATCTTTGTTTATGTCCCATTTAACTTGTATGCGAAAGTTTAATAATGATATTTATGTAATCTTTTAGAATGTTCGTGAATGTGACTCGAATATAAGGCCTATTTCAGACGTATATCTTTACTACATAAAGTTATAGTTGCTCCTCGACAGATGTAACGACTGTATGTCATCATGCTACCTATGTTAATTATCTGAGTGTAAATAAATTTAAATTATTTTGCTGATTACATAATATTTAGAAGAATATTTAAACAAGAAGTAATATTAAGATTATTAAGACAAAGATGAGAACTTCGTTTAATTAAAACTTGGAACTGTTTTGAAAACCAAAAACATTGAATTGAATTGAGTAATACAAAGATGCCAGTGTACTTGTGCTATGGTGTTATAGTGATCTGTCTTAATTACGCCTACTGCTCTTGTACCCAAGTTTTGCTTAGATACGCCAAATTGAAGTATTGTTTACATTTCATTGTAAACTCATTGCTCGATTATAAGACTGTTTACAACAAATAAAATGAAATAATAACAGCTCGTTGTTTTATTTTGACATTGAAACTCGGTGCTTACTAAAATAATGTTTATAATCGAAAATTATACCAAAAGAAAAACCGAACAAAAGAACTATTCTAAGAGAAATTAAAATGAATCAAAAATTAAAAAAATTATGAGTATTATCAGTTGGCGGGATAACCACGCACATAATATAATTATGACGCACAGACTGAATGCAAACTTAAGACTTATATTATGCTATTTTGATGCCACTGTTAAAACTGAACTGAATTAAAATAGGACTACACGGAATGTACTAGCTTTGAAATAAAAAACACATTCATAAAAAATCTGTTCATCTATAAAAAATTTCTGAGGTAATAAAAAAAATACCAGTCAGTCAGAAAACCTTTTTTCTTTTGTTAAAAATGATTATATTTTTGTCTTTAATTTGTAAGAAAACCGAAAGAACTTATGATTTATTTTGATAAACAGAGTACATCACAATCATTTTCAAAAATAAACATTATTTGTGTACAACATGTGTTTAGAATAGTAAGCCGCTTACACTCGCTAAACAAAATTATGTTTTGTTTTTAAAATAAATATTAAAAAAAATACTACTATTTTTTTTAAATTGCTAACACTCTTAATGGCGACTTTCATGTTATCCCGTATCTTTTCCAATTGTGCTACTGTGTAGTACACCGTGTAGTACCACGTGTTGTACCACGTGTTGTAAAAAATGTAGAACTACGATGTACTATTGCACCGATTGGTGACAGAATTCCATATGTAGGCATTGCATGGACTTTCAATATTAATTCACTTTAAACATGTTTGCAGACATTTTAAATCATTGATTTTTCCCACACATTTTTTTCTGCTAAAAGCAGGTAAAAATATTGATGTGTAACTCCAATATCAAATATTCTATCAGTATTGCAAATAAGCTAAACATTTACGTCGATACATTCCCGAGGGCGCTGAATGAAATATTGCCTCCATCGCTTCTATTACTACCGCATTATATCAGTATTTTCTCTCAGATATTCAATAATATAACTTAAAGGCATACAAATTACGACTATTATCCTATAAATTTGACTTCTCTAGGTATTTGATAGTAACGCATTATATTCTGAAGCAATAGTGTACATCGAATTGATAGAGAACAATGTATGTTATCATTATCCATGACCTCCAAGCAAAACTCTAAAAATAGTATATGATCTAAATATTTAATTTAAGTTATAAAGACTTGTAAGCTCAGTCGGCAACGACGACAACCCTGGCCAGAGATCACAGGTTTATGAGCTGCATTGTTCTTTGTCGTGCCGCTGTGGGACTGTGGGAAGCTCAATTTTTAAGATGTTTAAACAAACTATATTACTTTAGAACTATTTGTGGATTTTTATTAATTTGTTGTCACTTTTAAGAGGTGGTTACATAATTATATTGAAATATTCCCACGTAACTATACTACGGGTAATCACAACAGATATAAATAATATTAAATATTGTTAATAACATCATTAGCGTGAGTCTTATATACCAATACACGTCCACCATTATTTAACTAAAAGAAACCGCCTAACAATAAAGGGAGTACAAATTGGATCTATAAATCAAGGAATGTTGCTTCATCACTCAATTCATTCATTTGTTGGATTTCGCTAATTGTAGACGTGTACACGTGTACATAAATCTTCTGAGATGAATGCTCTGCTTTGTTTGATTAATTTAGTATTTAATCTTACCGGGTTTAATGAACTCGAGCATCAATGTGAATTGAACTCTCTTAGTAGACGTCAAATGTACCTCATGTACAATTATTTATTTTCACTTATATATATCAATTAATTGTTTATTGACATATAAGTCTATTATGAAAGTATATATTTAAATAACAATAAAAAACTTTATGATATCCAAATGGTAATCAACGTAAAAATCAATAGTATAAACTTTGAAGATTTGTTCTCATTGTAATTTAACATTCATAAAGTTTTAATTTAATTAATATTATATAATAAGTCTTTTTCTTCCCCCTTCAAGACCTCTTCCTTCTTTGAAGTATATTAAATTATAAATTATTTCTTAAAGCAACAAACGAATAACAATAAATTTATCTGGAGGTTAAAAATATTTCAACTAATTAAAATTCTTATATTGCATAAAAACCAAATGGGCGCTATTTGGAATAAATTTGCAAGTGAAATGACATTAAAAGCAGTATTTATACACGAAAAGACTTTTGAATAATTAAACTGGACAATTAATCAAAGCAATAATGTTAGAAAATGTACAGACCCTGTGTGGGTGATGTGGGTGATGTGGGTGATGTGGCTTGAAATGAGTACTTCTTATGAACACAGTTCTTACGTCTACAATTATGAAGAGAATAAAACAGTGAGTTAAAAGTTAAGTGTTAATAGAAACTTGTAAAAGTAGGCTGAGAATGATAAAATCCGATTTCTAATTTTTTAAAGAAATGTAAGTACATAGGTAATTAAACTTTAATCTTAAAATTATGACAACCTTTAAAATGACAATTATTTTTGTAAGCCATTCAAATGTCAAGCAAGCAGCTGGTAGCAGCAGTGGTTGCTGCTACGGGGACTGTTCATCCATCTCATCCATTACATTGATCGTGTGGAATGGTGGTAATACATTCTTATACCTTTCCTCTGATTTTCAATGATATACTAGCAGTGCCGGTTTCGCTTATGCAGTTTTTTTTATTGGCTTTGAATTTTTTTATTTTTCATGTACAGATATAGACGAATTACAATTTTAATATATGTGTAGATTATGCCCAGATACGACCTTCACAAAAATTACTCCAGAGAAGCTCCACCTCATATTACTGACTCTATTACTGAAATAAATATAAATTAAGCAAAGGAAGCGGTCGCACCATTTATAAATGACGACTTTTATAATCAAATACTTCTCCCGAACCTCGGAAACAATGACACCCTTGTGATCACTAATAATATTACGGAGACTCAGCACTAACATATAAAGTCAAGTAAAGCCAGACTAAGGTCGGCATTATTCGCATAGTGACACTATTTCCTCTAAGAGTAAACTAGAGAGGAGTTATTATTTAAGTCAGCGCTTGCCTCTGACGGCTTTATACCCGGCTTAAAATACAAGCGCCCAGATGAAACAAAATAATATTTTATTAATACAAACGACTCGATAAAGAAATGAAAAAAGCAAAACTTAAACAACATTCATAACACAGCAGTACGAGTATGTAATATATAGCAAAGTATCTTTTGAAAATGATATAACAAAATATTATAAGCGGTTTTCATCCGTTTCTTTGTTGCAGGTTCGATAGGGTATTAATAAACGTGTGTCTTGTTGCGGACGGCAACAAGACACACGTTAATTAATAAATTCTCGGATAAATTCGGGGGAACAGCTAGTTTAATAATAGTAGCGCTCGCGGGAAGGCGAGATGTAGGTGTCAGATAGTCATGTTCTTTCTATCTCGCGCTTAGAGGTAGTAGGTAAAATGGTTTTATTTCACCTGGCGTCTAATCTAGTTATTTCCAAAAAATATTTATCATGTTTTATGTAATATGTTTTAGGCAACTTCCCTTATCTCAGTTACATTTATATATTTTATATACTAAGTAAAAATGTAATTTTTATATTTTACTGTAATAATTGTAATTTAAATAATTGTAATTTACATATGTAAATATTATGATATTAAATATTATACCTAATATTATATTATTATATTTTAACCTGCATGCTTGATAATAATGATAATTAGTTGTGTTGTATTCTAACAATTACTCACAATGATCACCAAAGCATATAAAAATAAATAAAAAATAAAAAAATATACAAAATATAAAGTGTTCTATTTCTTGTAACTGGGACCATTGCAATAAGAACAGCGACAAATTCCCTCTGAGAGCTTCAGTATGACAAAAATATACTACAGCTACTATATTGAATTACGAAATATTATATTGTTTTCTTCGGCGTAATTGCGAAAATATTTATATAATTTGAAATACATTGACAGTCATTGATACTATACGTTTGCTTTGTACGAGAATATAGCATTTATAATTCAAAAGGTCTCAATTCTTATAAATGTTACTTTTCTATATACCTGATAGAACAAGAAAGAGAATAAGATATTTGTTGTTATTATATTATTACAAAACGAATTACCCTATTAAGCCTGTATCTGTGTATTTTTTCTACATTCATACAATTTAAAATAAGCGAATATTTATAGATATTATCACATTGTTTAAATAATGAGAAATATATTAAGATTGGTAAAATAATAACAGCTGCAATGTTCCTAATATTTACCGACGAACATTTAAAATATAAAGACTCTTGAATGTTTAATGCCACACTAATGTATAGTAAGCACAAGAATTTCCCATAATATCATGTCTTTCCAGTGTTGTAGCATATACTTACACGATACTAATAGGTTTGACATTTTCTTTGACATTTTAAAATGTTACTCGGTCACCGTTCATTCTTAAGACTTAATTATCATACACTTAAAATATCCAGTGAAAACGTATTATTCGTAATTCATACGTCAATAATACTTAATCCCAAATAGTGTTTTAAAATATAAAAGTAGTTTAATACCAACAGGAAAATGCCCGGAATCATTTGTAAAACACAGTTCTGTTTGTGATACAAATAAATTACAAAGTAACAACAAGCATTGAGATAACCGCATCAGCCGACTGCAGCGGGCGCCTCGTCGCGCTTGTTTTTGTACTGGACTTCATTTTATACCAGGCGTGTCATTTTTACTTTCCACTCACTGAATTTGATACGCTCTATTTTTGTTTATATATATAATCCCACCAAAATCATTCTATAAAAAACTAAACAAGTCTCGTGATGGAGCTGTTTATTTGTAAAAAGTAATGAAATCTAGACAAAATCGTGCAAAGTCTAAGGTTCCTTACTGAGATTTATTTATTATTATAGTTAATGTTGTGAGACTTGGACGTTGCCTTGGGTTGTATGGAGTCTCAACATTTACTGGATAAGATTTTCGACTCGACATTCTTTTTTCGATAGTGGGTACAAGGCAACGTCCAAGTCTCACAACATTAACTATAATAATAAATAAATCTCAGTAAGGAACCTTAGACTTTGCACGATTTTGTCTAGATTTCATTACTTTTTACAAATAAACAGCTCCATCACGAGACTTGTTTAGTTTTTTATAGAATGATTTTGGTGGGATTTCACTTCTTTTTGTAGAAACGTGGGCTTATTGATTTATTTTATAATATTTTCTTATTTGACACAGTTATTTTCCTTTTTCAGTGCCATCTAGCGACGTTTGCCGGTATTACCACACTCTTAAACAAAATGCATTATATTTTGACCAAATTTTTATTTTTATTTATAAAAAATAGGATAATTACGCCGGATATATTTATGTACTAATAGTAAAAAGTTGCATTAACATATGTCTAATGCAGTTGATACCAGCTGAGGGTTCTTCATCATCGGATGAAGTATCTACTTCAGACCTTCGATTTTTGATATCAAATGAAGTGGCCCACTTAGTAGAATATATTTTGTACAGGCAGTATGTCGATCTGTAATAAATTGATTTAACTCTTGTGTTTTCTAATCAGGGTCACCAGGTACTCCAGACCTTCGATTATTCTAGTTTTTATAGTTTTCCCTTTATGTGGTCATTAAATCCTAACTCTGTACCAAATTTCAGCTCTCTGACTTTATGGGAAGTACTAGTTCTATTTTGATGATCATGAGTGAGTGAGTTTCATAAATGCGAAACTTTGGGTTCCCCTAACTTCAGAACTAAGTGACTTACAGAGTTGAAATTTTAAATTTTACGTATGTGGTTATAGTTTACTAGATGACGAAAATTTCAGTGTTCTGGTCTTATCCAAAGGTTCTCAAATAGAGGCCTGAAAATGCGGCGAAATGGTTCCTGTAAAGTATGGTACGGCAGTGTTAGCTTCGCGCTCGACTTGTGGGGCCACTCCCGTGCCCCCAGATGTATCAAACCATTCAAAATGAATGTACCTCACCTCATTACTATATAAAATTCAAAAGAATATATTAATAGATTTGATTTAAGTTATATCAAAGAAGAAGTCAAAGTATCAAATAATGAAAATAGTACTTATTTGTTACAAAACAAAGATAAAATAAAAAATGCCTGGTATAAATATCTTTGGATTAGTTCAGCCACTTGTAAAATATACTTATGGCTGAGACAATCGTTCACTGCTCGGTCCATAGAAAGCAATACAAGCCGAGTGTAGTCTGTAGAATAGATTAAATCTGTTTGTTTGTTTGTGACAATAGTCATTTATAACTTCGTTAGTTATCTTGCGAACATTTTTGTATTAAACAATAAGTTTCATTGTCATTAATAAGTTTAATAATATTGAGTTGGATAGGTTTGTGCATGAATTTGTAAAGCCCTTAATCTTAATATGTGATGATTTAGCAATAACACTGTTATTGTTGATTTGAAAAAATATACATAAAACATGCAACTTAATAAACATTTTAATAAAATAGCATTATAGCATAAATACAATAATACAGTAAAACTGAAATTAAAATCATTTAAGATATAGGTAGGTATACAATAAGACGCTCCCTCAGACTACCTTATTTTAGTAGTATAGGCTCGGAGTAGGAGAGACAGATTAAGAGCACGTAGACAGAATTATGCTCAATAAAACTAACTGTTATTATTTACGTTATGTTGTCGTTTTTTCTGTTATATTTATTATGATTTAGAATCAAATCAATAACATATGTGGTCACAAGTGGACGTAACAATCTTTATGATCTGCCGATTTCCTCGGTTTTATTATATAACATTGCTTATTATGTTAATTTTAAAATTTCCCATATTGAGATTGAGGCCAGTTTTTATCAATTATATTTAGTTACTATTTGAAAGATCATGAAAAGTATATTTGATTTCTGTTAAGTTAATAGTATACATATTAATAAGATGTTTCTTTTACTCCTAAAAGTATTTTAAAGGAAGAATTTTGGCAGCAATTAAGAAGTTACTAAAATTAATTAGTATAGAGAAAGTTACTTTAATTACGTTTGTAAGTCATTATTTTACTACGAAATGAAAATTGCCTACATGCTTGAAACTTCGTGTAAACACGAAATGAGGTCGTGTTGGTGTTAGTTGAAGTGGGAAAGAGACAGAATCAAATAAGAATATAAGTAAGATGGTATACTATTTTAAAATAGCATAAAAAAATATTACTTTTTTGTGATAAATATGTTAGTGTTACCATTATAAGCCTTTAGGATCAGTCTTTATTACTCATTGATTCAAATAATATATTTTTGAAAGAAAAATGTCTCCATGTGTTGGTGAGTCCTTTGATTACATGAGATCAGCTTGAATGATTTTGACAAAAACTAGTAGAAAATTAAGTAAAATAGTAAAGAACATCTAATTAGAAATACTATGTTTTATGATCTTGATTTCGATTTGATCTTTTATAATTTCTTTTGATGACCCTTTCTTTTTATTTGCATCAAGATTTAAAAAATCTGATCTTAATAATAAAAATCTGGTCTTTATTCTAGTATTTAACAAAATCAAATCAAACTCAAAAAAAAAACATTTTTTTTAAATAGTAACGAGTTAATACTAGATAAAAATATAATATAAGCAAATAAAGCAAATTAAGTATAAATAACAATTATAACATCTTCTTAATATTTAATTTTCTTTTTATAAGTAAATAGCTAAAATATACTTGTAAATGAAGTAAAAGTAGTAAAAGCAGGTCACTTTGAATACACCAAATGAATGTGAGCAAGGTTTTGAACAAAACCTAAAAGTAACAGCGCAGTGAATCGCGATGCAGATATAAAAGCGCTTCGGTTGGAACCTTTGGAGTCATTTTGTAAACCAATGTGAATTACAACTTCTATGTTTATGATACCTTGTAATTATAATAATGTATCTTTTAAAAAATACATTTTTGTAAAATGCTTGAATCATAGTCGAAATCTAAGTAATTCCTAACAAAAACTCCAACGCAGGAATACTATACATTTAAACTCAACTATCTTAACCAGCCGTGATGAAAAAAAAATATCAAGGCTTCTTAAGACAGTTGTTTGGAGTTAAACATTTTATTATTTTAGTTGTTACTATAATAAAAATAGAACATAAAGTCGCTAAACAAATTAGGCACGACGGAATTAGACACAAAAGGAAAGGCAATTCAGCGAAAAGGATGAACCTCATTCCGGGATGCGAATATTGTTCCGGATTACGCTTGTATTATAGCCTTCTTACGGCGCTTATACGACAACATAATTGACATTATTAGCCGTACTTCGTTTTTTATTTTTAGGTTTAAATGATTTGTTAGTTACTTGTTAAAGTTTTTAAATAAATACAATTAACAATTAATAAATAACTCGAAATCCCGAGCTTTATTTTAGAAAAAAAAGTTACCTACACAACTAGAAACCAACAACCAAAGTTCTAATGTCAACTAAACGTATTCAACGAGTAAAACGCTTTAGTTATAGAAGGCCATAATGTGATCTCGAACAACAGTTTAAGTAGTCCCAAGTACTATTAACATATATTTTTCCTCCAACTCCTGTGAGAACTAAGTTTTATGAACAATTCGTCACGCTACTGTAAGCCTTACTATCCTTTAGTTGCAAAAGCGAAGCTATACAATGTCTTATTAGAAAAATTAAATTCGTATTATATTTTTTTTAAAAATGCGTTGTTATAAACATTATGATAATATTTTTTTATTGTCTATAAGTAATAGTATAAGTAGATTTGAAAAAAAAAAAATTACAATAACTGACATTTATAAAAAAAAATCTGAATTGAAACAATTAAAGAAAAGACAATAAAAATATGCTTTAACTCAGAATATACTAAAATTTAATTAAGCGCTATGGTGTTATAATTATAGTATGATTACCCACACAACTAGAATACCTTGTCAATGTAAAAATCTATTTGCTTTTTGCACACATACATGGCACTTAAGAAAGGTCAAACTCGACTCGCACGGTCCCAAAGGGCAGCTCCATACAGAAGATCCGACAACCATGGATACTTTTTAACTTATTTATGAAATAATAAATACACATTTCATTGCACATTTGAGTCACCGTCAAAACTAGTTTCTAAAGTAGACTAAAATTACCAACCACGCTAATACCAGTGCTATAAAGCTCTGACATTTACAATGTCAAAATTAAATTTAAAAAATTTAATCAATAGTTTAAACATCTTTGAAGTATGAATGCTAATAGACCAGCCCTGGAAGTCATTACAGTAAAATGCCATGTGCAATTATCAGCGAGTTGGTAAATGCAAGACCTCCCTATCTTTATCATAATCCTTAGTAATGTAATAGCTTGAGATAAAAGAATGTGTTTAATGTGAGCTTTGAATTTTTCATACGATATCACAAATTATTGGCAATTTATTGTAAAACCGCATTTTATTGCTAAAAATGACTTTTTTGTTTTTCTGAGTCTGAATTTATGATCTTATAATAGTGTTAATTGAATATTTTAAGTTATAATATTTTTAGCAGATACCAATTTGAAACTTATTTTCATCCAAAAACTTAAAATTTTCATCACTTATGTAGTCAATAACGTTGGCTTTGACATAAAAGTAAAAAAAACCATATTGATAGCTTGGCTGCGTGTGTAGCAACAGGTTAACCCGGGAAATGTGATCCTGGGATGGTTCCGCCACCGTCACGGGGCGTCCGTTCTACAGCGGTACATAAATCTACCAAGTTAAAAGCTAAAAGTAACCACAATCCTTTCTCGAACTTGGTTCCTCCGTACTTTGATTACTGTTGGGATTTCGCACCATTTTCATTATTTTTTAAAATGTAACCAATAAAAGGTTTTGCTACTTAGAAATAAAAGTA
>JAPOND010000029.1:44688-57785 GCA_028829205.1 Ithomia salapia aquinia | reverse complement strand
TGGTGGTCTTGGTATTGCTGGCTCCCATTTCTTGAAAGAACCTGTAATCTGCGACCAGCAGCAATGGGCACCTGGTCTTAGTTGGTGTGTATTCATAATCACTTTGTCTTTTAACTCTTTTGTGTTCTTTATTATCAGATGAACCCGTTAGCTTATCATGTTCATCTTGATTTTGGTGCAAATATTTGTCTTTTTCTGATTGTTCTTGTTTAGATTCTAGATTATTATTAATGTCCTCTTCATCGTCTTCTAACTCTATATGAAAAATATTAATTAAATCATATACTAAAAATTTAATAACTTTTTTAAATGATTTTTAAGAATGAATATACCTTTTCCTTCTTTTACATATCCACAAACTCTTGGCTTGCTGTTATCAGCTCCAGACCAACTGAATTTTACATCAGATGAGCGATATGTAATCATACTTTTATCATCCGCATTTGGCAGATGACGCCAGGAAGGCTTGAAATAAACATACTGAATTAAGATTCTCTATAATAGTATTTAAGTTCTGTGTTTCATGATCATTTTAAAAATGTTTTTCTGGTTTGCCATTCTGAGCTCATGAGTAGAACTTCCAAATTGGTTTGAAAGTAGTGGAGTAAAATTTCAATACATATAATGTACAGACAGCCGTATAGCCAGGTAAATATATATAAAATTTTTATATTTCCAATATAACACATATGTACTTGTAGTCAGTAACTTACCTCAATATGATAAGTTTCATCTGGAGTGTGGATTATACCAGTGATGACTCCATCTTCAATATGTAATCTTACATCAGATGATGTCTCACCAAACACTCTACCAGTGTAAAAGTTATCATGATCTGTAACAACAACGGATTGAGAAAATGTTTGCAAAAAATGCTTTGTTTAGAATAATATAAGTACATATTGATTGTTAAATTAACAAAAAAACTTAAAACTTAGTTATTTGAGGTATGGTTACTTAATGCATTGGGATGCAAAGATGTTACAAGGGTTTTAAATATAAATTTAGATAGTTATAAGAGAGTGATCAAGAAGATATAAATTGAGTGATAATGAATAATGAAATAAAGAAGTAAGTCTGCACTGAGCTGCCTTGTTGTAATTCTAGTTAAAAATAAAGGTTTTAAGGCTTCTACAACTGCTAGTATATAAAAATAGATTTTAAATTTAATGCAGAGCCAATAATATCCATTGTATTTAAAGCAAGGCACATTTTAATTTAAAAAGATACTTACCAATATGAATAGCAGTTTTGTTACCATCAGCATCAACAGAATATGCTTTGAAGTTAGAATGTAAAACTGAATTATGGGGATGAAGAATTAATCTAAAACTTTTTCCAAGTGTTTGAAATTGGATTTCCTTTATAGTATTAAAAGGATGATTGGAAAGCTTTGCTCCTCGTTTTACAACATGATGGTTTAATTTGGATGCATGTAATGTCTCAAAGTATTTTAAGTTTTTGTAAATTGTACCTAAAATTGTAGAAAATTTTCAAAACATTACAAATATTTTATTATTATTTTTAAATTTAAGCATATACTTACAATGTGCCATAATGAAGAATGTAGTTGTTACACATACTGCAGAAAGGCCATACAGTCTCATATTGTTAAGATATTTCACAGGTGAAGAACTAAAACAGGTAAGAAATAAAAATTAAACTTTCGGTATTATAAAACATTAAAACAATGCTAAATATTGATATCAGTTTGTTTAGCTGTAATTATGGATTGTATTATGTTTATTTTATATGTAATAGCAATTACCTTTTTAAAATGAATTATGAAGTCCTAATTCATTGTACATACAACTTGTCTCTACGGTCTAATTGTTTTATTTATTTATATTTTATACTTTACATATTCAGTTCCAACTTTGACAAATAAAATTTGACAGCAAAATCCTGCTTAGAAGTTAGAACTGGTTAAAATAATCTGTGGTTAAAATTTCAATAATAAATAATACTATAAATTATGCGTAGTATTATTTATTTTTAACAGTTTTAATTACACCCACAGAATATTATAACAGCAACTTTGTGATTATATTATGAACTATAAAGGTTTAGAGTAAATTACGGTGTAGGTTTAGGCATAGGAAAAAGAAGTTAAGACTATAATAAGTGACTAAGGTGACTAAAGTTAATACACTTTAGTCACTAGACACTTCAATTTGTCTATGGTTAGCATTCCCCAAACGAAACCACTCAAATTCTTTTTACTTCGGTAGCGCTTGCCGCTTGTATATATAAGTGTTGCACGCATAACGTACAAAAAAGACTCATCCATAGATTTATATATTTTACTAAGTACATACCACGTGATTGACATAATCTGACATAACTTCTTCATTTGTTAACCTATTTAAATGAAATAAACACCTATTGTTATTTGTTAAGTGAAGCCTATAATGATATACGAGTATAACTGAAAACCTCTAAATCGGAGAAACCGTTTTAAGGAAAAACATGTACCTACAAACATATACATATACAGACAAAGAGAAAAAACATTACTTTGGGTTCTCTTGCGTATATGATGCTGCTCCATGCTGATTTTTTTATTTTATTTTTCATGTACAGACATCGCTCAGTTATAATTTTATTATTTGTAGATAGATATAGATAGTCAACATTTATTTCAAACCTTAAATCCGCATTTATTTATAACCGAATAATTCGGCCGAATATTCGGTGATGCCGAAAGATGCCGAATACGCCGAATACCGAATGAATATTCGGCGCATCTCTAATTAGTAATTATTATAGATATAGATGTTTTACAAAATGCGATAAATATCTTTAATTTGTATTATTTTGTTTCAGTGGCTTCTCCAGTGTACAGCAAATTGTAATTGTGCCCTAAACCAATTTTGTCTTTTATTGGTAAACTAGCTGTTTGTTACCCGAAACTGTCGTCTGCATTGGAATGTTATATACATCTATTTAAATCATTGTTCACTATTTAATTGATTTCAATTTTATTCTAGCTGAAATATACTTTTTTTCAAATATACAAGTGGCAAATAACTTACACCTTATTACATTAGTTATCTGCTAATGAAAGTATAGTCTAAAATTGACATTTCAGCCGTTCCAGAAGTTAGCCGGAACAAACAGCCAAACCAAAAAAAAAATGAATTTTGGTATATGTACCGTACATGAATATACAAATAGATTTAGTAAAAAGCCGTTATCTATACTAATAATAAAATTGTAACTGATCGATTTCTGTACATGAAAAATAAAATTAAAAAAACATGATGGGGATCTTTGTACACGCAAGAGAGCCCAAAACAAAGCTTTTTCTTTTTGACTGTTTGTCTGTATATTTGTGCGCGTTTTTCTTAGAAACGGCTTAACCGATTTAGATGCAGTTTTCAGTTATATATTATGATAGGCCTCACTTAACATTTAGTGATAATTTCATTAAAATCGGTTGACAAATTAAGAAGTTATTTCAGATTATGTCAATCACGAGGTATGTACTAAGTAAAACATAATAAATCTATGGAGGAGTCGTTTCTGTACATTGAATATTCTATCTGGTTTGGCTGTTTAGTTGCACACATCAGCTAAAAGATACAAAGAATAAACTTTTTTACATTAATTTTTTACGTAACTATGAGTAACTTTTAAATTTTGCACGTGGGTAAGCGAAGCCGCCGGCACTGCTAGTTTTAATAATATAAAAAGACACTCTTATTTATATGTATTTTTTTCTGAGTAATGATTGTGCGATGTGTTGATTTAGATAATAAGACAACGTCACACGTAATTCATTATATATATCTCCTGTAGTTTTGATGGTTATTGATAGAGTCTATAAATCAGTTGTGTTTTCCAGTAAAAATGAAAATGAGAGCTTTTTTTTATATTTAAAAATTAAACTATTAAACAGTGAACCCACTTAAACTATGTATAATAGGTATTTCTAATCAAACTTTTATCAAAACTAATCCAGTAGAGTTTACGTCAAGAGCACGACAGAAATCATAAAAAATAATATTATTATTTTGATTTCTGTGTCTTGTAGCATTATTACTATTTAAAAAGTAAATGTAGAAACTTTGCCTCGTCGTTGTTCAATTATATGTATAGAAACATGCCTAACCTATTCCTATTTTCAACCAACATTACATGTGTTTGGGTCTCAGCTTGGTTGTAAATAAAAAGTAAGTCACAAATGATTAAACAATTTTATTGCAGCAATAAATATCAAGGAGTAAGTGAAACAAGCGTCATCTAGGCTAGCTAGAATATAAGCGTGAGTATCTTAAGAAGCCCTAGTTGAGTGCTGTGGAGGTGAGGAGAGCGACTCCTCGCTCGTAGAAGGCGTGTGGTTCCTGTCCGGCCGCGATGGGCAGCCTCACTGTGAACAGCAGCTCGGAGCGAGCGCTGTTGAGGTACACCGGCAGCGTCAGCGACTGACCAGCACCCGCCGGCTCCACGCCCCTGGAGACACAACAATTGATTATAAGAGTTTTGAAAATGTTGTTTGCATTATATCTCTCTATTGATTTTTACTGACCTTATCCAGGTGAGCACGACGAGCGGTAGATCGACCATGATGGTGTTGGTGAGTAGCAAACGATTGCCCTTCACAGTGGCTCCCTGCAGTTTTAGGCCGGTCACCGAGAACGACCATTCCATCTGCGAGTTCTCCGTAGGCGCCCCAGGGTCCGGAATTGTAACCTTTAGAAAATGATAGGTCATTATAATAAATAAGTACGTGCATTGTTGTAATATATGCATTGGTGAATACCGACCTGCAAGTTCAATTCTTCCAGAGACCACGAGTTAGCTTGAGCGACACACTGACGGGTGGCGGTGATGTACGCTTCAGGATTGAGCAATCCTCCGAGCCACACCGGGATACTCTGTACAGAAATGGAAATATTGTCAAAATGGTTCAATGAAACAGCATCAGCTCGTGCATGTCCGTCGTCATGTACCTGCAGCCTCTTGGCTCCCTGGTCCGCCAGTGTGCTGGAGACGTGTTTCAGTTGTGTGACGCGGTGTGCGAAGTCGTCGACCCACTGCTGTACAGTGCACCCTCGTGCCACCGCGTACCGTCTCCAGTTGGCCGGCAACATGCCCCGGACTAGAGATCCCACCATGGCGCGCGTTTCGTTTGTCTGCTTCATCTCACCCTGAACGACATCCATCGATAATTACTTTATATATACAAAATTTTATTTCATTATTCAACTCTGTAGTCACGTTTAGAATGCCGTAACCATACCTTGCAGATGGCGATGACGTTACGTAGATCGTGCAGCACTTGCTGCAGCAGCGAGGCGCCGGCAGCCACCTCACGCTCGAAGAAGCGATACAGTGGGTCCTTGATGTTCTCCACGGTACGTCTCAGGGTCTTATGCCGAATATTATGTTAGGTTAGATTTAATATAATTACCGAATATTAACACAAAACATTTATCAACTAAATTAGGCTAAAGAAATAATTATACTATTACTATTTATCAAAACAGTTTGAGGTATGACTATTAATTCTACTCACCGGTAACTCCTGCGGTAACAGTTGTAACCAGCTAGTGGCTGTTTGGTGCAGTATCTTCATCCACGCTGGTCTTCCGTCACCCTCGACCACTATGGAATCTGTTGAAAATAAATTAACATTCATTAAAATACAAACAAACAAGATTTTACTATATTATTATCAATAATAGACTTACTAGGATCGTGATCCTGGGTAGCAGCATTATAAGCGAGTTCTTCTTCATCTTCCAATTGCTGCATTTTTAAGAGTTTTGAGACGAGGTCGCTGCCTTGAGTTGTTAACAATACCTACACAAAATTAAACATTTTAAAATCATAATTTGTCATTAAAAATAAGATATGATCATAAAATTAAGTAAACTAAGTTGTTATTTTACCTTTTCTGCATTATTAGGCAGACCAAGCCAGGAAGGCGTTTGTCTATCCGACAGTTCTTCAATCCATTTCAGGAAATGATCTCGTCTATTACCGTCCGGCATTGTGATATGACGCTGATTACCAGAAGCCTGTTATAATTATAAATGATTATTGATTTGCAAAGAATAGGTATAAGATGGTAAAAATAAAAAATAAAGACTTACACCATCCACGTTAGCCACGAGAGCGAAGTCCGCCTCAAAGGACCTGGGAGTGAACAACTTGCAGAGGAAGGAGTGCAGGAGACGCTGGTCGAATAAGTTGTCTATTTTACCACCGTAGATACACTGAGAGAGCAGTGTCACTAGCGCCTCCCATGGAACTTTCTCCGGGGGTAAGTTTGTACGACCCTGTTAATTTTAACAGTGAACATTTCATTACTTGTTCGATAACGTTCTTTGGTGGCTATTTCAGCTCAAAGATAAAATTTACTAAATTTACCATAGCTGTAGCGTCGATCCACGTGTCGAGAGTATCGCAGGCCACACGTAAGTCAGATTCATTAAATTCATAGTATTTAGCCCATCCTAGAGGCACGTAACGAAGACGTTCTTGGACAATACCTAATAAAAATTATGTTTATTATAATATAACATGTAGTTGAAATGCAATAATATATTTTTTTTTAAATTAAGTATTTACCGTGGAACCAAGCCAGCAGGAAATAAAGCCGTGCCCTCTCTGAAGGTTGTTTCATCATACGCGTTGCTGGGACCTAGGATTTTAAAAAAATATATAAAAGTTATTTGAGATAACGAAAATTAGTCATTAAAATAAATATGGTTATAGATTTTTTTAATAATGATATGATCACTCTTTTATAATGTTTATTGTATTATATTGTGATCAGTGTATATACTAACAGTGGCAAAGGTCCTCAATAAGTTGGCTCGTATTCCTGGCGGCGGCTCGAAAACGACCACACGTCCCGCTCGCAGCAGATTTACGGGGAGCTTAGGACTTATCTCTGTGGTCAGGAACAAACGGAAGTTGGGGTGAGGTTGGAGAGAGTGCAGCTTCTTCTCCAGCTGTACGAGCCATACCGGGGCCAGATGCACGTTTTTGAGCATGACCCACCTGGAGATGATATATATATAAAGTACGATCGAAATTAAAGGGTAATAATAAATTAAACAATGTACATACAGATACATAACATTTAACGATCTCTTACCGTCCAGTTTTGCATGCAGTGTTGATAGCTCGCTCGGCTTGGTTGAAACCTTCCGCCGAGCCAATGGCAATACTAGACAGCTGCTTGTTCAACTCGGTCGCCATGTCATCGACTCGACCTAAATACAAAAAATGATATTAAAACTTAGTCACGAACCGTAAAGTTGTGTAAACATTGAATAATATTCAGAGTCTAAAATGGTTATGTATTCTCTCGGCTAGTTACCGCTGGCATCGTATCCTGGTACGGAGCACAGTAGTGCTGGTGTGGTCGCATTGAGCTGACTCTCTGTGATGTGACACAGGTCCAGTTCGGTCTCAGCACGTGACATGAAGGTGGGGCCGAGTACTGACGACACTAGCTGAGTTGCCGCTGCGATTACACGATCAGGTCTGAAAGCCTACAACGAAAATGGGTTGTTAAAATTATTGACAATTAAGAAATATCAAACACTTTTGCCTAGAAATAAATTTTAAACAGATTTTCCTGACCCGTCAAATGTGTAACGTTGTGACTAAGAGCAGATTGTCAGTTTTTCTTAACGATTGTAGCCTGTGATTACTAAACAAATACGATGTAATATAAAGCAAATATATGTATGTGTCCGTGCCTGTATGAGCAGTAGTCTGTACATGGCGAGTGCGTGTTGCGGCGGCGGCGCGGCGGGGTCGCAGTCCCACAGGGTGGGGACGCACTGCTCGGGCGCCGCCTGAGACAACCACGCCGACAGCTCCGGCAGGGAGTCCGCCTTTTCCATCAGGCGACGGAACGACACCATTCTGTAATATATCACATGAAATAACATGTAGCGTTCATCAAGTTACATGTGGCCAGTGAGGCGATCCAGATGACGATTTTTTTACTATTATTTGACTACTATTTGACGAGGATTACCTAGAGCTGAGTCTGGCAGCTGCATCATGCTGCTGCTGCGAGAGTGCTTCTAACGGCGGCGTGTTGGCGACGAACCCTTCTCGCCCGCGGAGGAACACCGCGAACTGCTGGTCCAGGGTATCCTCGGCGCCGATGCCCTTCAGCTGTATGCGGCACAGGAGCAACGCGAACGTCAGTCGGTCGGTGTGCAGCATACCGCGGGCCACGCGCTCGTACACCGCCTGTACAATAAATATGAAATAAGTAACATTTTAACAATTTTATCCTTTTATTCCCACATTTTCCCAAGAAACTTACAATAAACAATTCTTCAGTGATAGTCGTCAGCCTGGCGGTGTAATCGGTGACACCTTTGAGTCCAGGACTTGTGAGAACTGAACTAAATATATCCAGGAACATCTTGAGGGAGTACTGATATAGGAAGTGTACTTGATGAAGTGCCTCCATGGTAAAGTAGATACTGCTGCAGGCCTAAATAAAATATATAGTTTTATTTATCAGGAAGTTCAACTACCATTTCAAAATACTATAGAAGTATTCAAGAATGAACTTATTTGACATATATTTATTTATTTAAACTTACTTGAGATAATGGCAGGTATTGCTGGCTGACGGTTTCAATTTCAGCAATAACTTTATCGGTTTCTTCAACCTATAAAGAAATAAATAAGTAAAAGAGAAAATGTCTAGTACAATGTGTAGACAAATGTGCAATAAAATGTGTTTTTGAAATATATGAAACAACCTTTTGGCCAATATCATCAGCCTCCTTCTTGAGTGTCTCAAGCGTGGCAATGACCGAGTCATCGTCTAAAATCTTGCCCTTCGCATCGTTGAGAGCTTGTAGAAGGGATTTCTCCAGCTGTCGTAGACGAAGGTGGAATTCACCTGTGAAAGCAATGATTGCATTAACAATAGCCTATTTAAGTTACTTAATTATACTACAAGCTTTTATGCAGTATTCTGCAAGGTTTCTTAAAAAAAAGGAAACCAAATTACTGATAATTTATTTCAGTTTCTTTATATACATACAAACTCTTATCCAGTATTATTTGCAAGGTTTCTTAAAAGAAAGGATACTAAAACAAAATATTGATAAGAAAATTGTAAACAATTATACTAATTGAGATTTTTCTCTGGGGAGTGTGACCAAACAAAAGTCGATTTATGCACGTATGTACTTCTAAAAATTATAATAAGATCAAGCTTAAAATAAATACAGCTCTAATATCGTACCTTGTAGTTTGAGAAGGTCTGATCGCTTGGTGTCTATGTCAGGTCTCTCTGCCTTTAGTACTCGATGCAGACACTGAGACTGCAGCGACGACCGCGTCACCGTGAAATTCACGAACGTCACCCGGGAACACATGTCCGGGGGGAACTCTACCGTGGGGTCCCTGGGGGAGGAGTTAAGGACTGTAGTGTAAGGAAATATAGTGCAGATGACTAGTGGTTGGTGACCCTGACCCATGCACTAGAAGATTTTAGATTAGATTCCCCTGTAGGAAAATTCTTTATGTAATACAGGGCTTGTTTTTCAGAGTTTAGCTGTACTTTACGTTCATTATTTATGTTTGTTGAAAAGCCCGCGCCATAAGGATTACTTATTCTCTAGTGCGAGATTTCTTCACAAAATAATAGCAATCATAATTTTTAATTGGTTCTTAAGAAAATAATGCACATGAAAAGATATAAATAAAGAGGAAAGAATGATAAAATAGTTTGATTTATACCTGGTACTTAAGAAGATGACGAATGATGGACTAAGATCAATGTCCTGGTCTCCGAGAGTGATCAGAACTCTCCCACCGGTACGACGAAGTTCTCTATTGAGAACTGGGTTGAGTATAGGATCGTAATTTTCGACATCCTGCAATGATCATTATGAATTAGAGATGTAAATCAAAAATACAGAAAATGCTACTTTCGTACTAACCTGCACCAGCAGCGGGTTACCGAAACGCAGTGCAGATTCTAAGTTCTTTCTGAAGGAATCATCAAGGAAGGAGGTCTTGGTGATCTTACGTTCCTTAAATTCTCGCATTATAAACTCAGTAGCTTGTCCGGACGGGTCGATTATAAGAGGATAACGATTGAAGCGCTGGAAAGAGAGGATATATCTATATTATATCTGCAACTGACTGATTGAATCCTTTCCAAAAAGACCAATTAATGGTACGAAGATGGGTGTGTTTCAGGGCTACTTGGCCTGACATTTTTAAGAAATGGGAGTTATATATACATTTAACCATTTATTGATCAATAGTTCTAATTATTTTTTTAATGTTCGGACAGTGTTGAGACATAGAACAGTAACAAGTACAAGAGTGTACAGTGTGGTTACCCTGAGCATGATGGCGTTCTCGACGCACAGTTCGTCGGTGGGCAGCGCGTTGGCCTGCCAGCGGAGCCTCTCGTCGGGGTTGCTGAGGTACTCGGTGCGGGCGATGTCGGCGCGGAACTTTATGTTGGCGGCCGCCAGGTGACTCGTCCACGTAGAGAACAGGTTCTGACGGTACTGGAATACAGGGATTATTTACGATTCATTATTTATGATTTTTAAATATGTAATGATAAATAGAATTATCTTACATCTTCAAATTAATTTAATGGTCGGTTGAATCAGATTGATTCCAATGTGTTGAATTGTATTGGAAGCTTAAAACTTGATGATAATTTTGTTGTAATAGAATTCAGTCTTAGACTGTGTTTACGATCATCAATACATTTTTGAAACAATGGAGATAAACCAATTGTATTTACTCACGTGCTGGTCGAAGTATCCCCCGTAAGCTATAAACGCTGCAGACAGCAGGACGTCTCCGATGATGGTGCTCATTTGTGAACGGAATGTTTCTGAACTTGCTTCCCATCTTTCACGTTCGATTACAAGACTCTTCAACAAAGCTATGGACCTGTCCACCTATAAAAAAAACCATTATTATTATTTTTGGACAGAATCTGATGTCATGATATATCTGAAATATGTCTGATAAGAACAAAAAATATTATTATATCAGTTTTATACCTTTGCTTGAACGTTTTCAAGATCTGTTTTAATGGCTTGCGCCTGGCTAATAAGCTGAGCGTATTCCTCTTTATAAGAAGCTATAGACTTCTCCAGCTGTGCGATCAGATCCCGTACTTCGTTTCCAGCCTTAACATTGCTCTGAGCGCGATCTTCCAGGGCTTGCAGCTCATTGCGCAGTGGCTCAACACGTTTTAACATGTCTGCGTATTCAATCTATAAATACACGATATATAAAAGATTTTCAAAGTCTAAATAGTGTTTCATATTAAAAATAAATTGTGGCAATACTTTACCTGAGCAATAGCCCACTTCACCATAGGACCACAAGCCATACTAGCTCTGTTTACTTTCTCGAAGTTGTAATCCGGGTTACTGAGGTAACGAGTCCTCATTTTCTCGCGGACATCGTCACTAGATATAAAAATGTGTTAATATTCGGTAAAACATTATCAATATGAAATTAACCCATTGCCAGAACATTTGGTATTGGAGAAAATTTACCAAAATTATAATTCTCATGCATACTTTTATGTTCCAAAAACCATGTACAATTTATTTGTAATATAAAAAAAACAGCAAAAAAAGAATACTGTCGAACACATTTGAAAACCAGTAGAGATAGCAAACAAACAAAAACTGACGACACAAAAAAATAAAAGCTAGTCGATTCACTGTTATTAGTGTTTTCCGACCGCCTCCTAGGATCACTTACGGACGGACATTATTTATTGGCAAACACATTCATGCAACTCGAAGATGATGTACCTGTACACTTAAAAGTTTTAAGTCAATAAAATTTTGTATAACACGAATCCGATCATTTGCAGAGAACAGTTACATTTCTAAGATAATTTCTAAACGAATTATTTCTAAGTTTTAACCGTCACCAGTACATAAACTATATAGGATATATCAACGAGTATATTTTATATGATTTTTATGGAAATATAAAAGTCAATACACATACATACTTAATTGTAATATAATAATACAATTATTTTTCCACATCAACAACTACAAATTAGGAATCTAAACGGTAGGTACTCCTAATCTACTCATTGTAATCTACAACTAAATCAAGTTCCTCATGCAATTCCTACAACAAAAATGCAGACATTAACCATGCAAAAGCCAGCACAAAGCGAGTTACCTTATATATTTACTAATATCTCGATAAACTAAAACACCACCGTACATCATAACTATCACCACAAAGAACCCCAATGGGGGGTGGGGGAGGCGGTGCTCACGTGATGTCCTCGGTGGAGAAGTTGGTGACGATGCTGTTGATGAAGTTCTCCCTCATGATGACGGCGCGGATGGCCTTCCAGTCCGTGGCGTTCTCTCCCAGCAGCAGGCAGATGGACTCCAGCGCCACCTTGACGTTGGCGGGCGGGTTGGCCATCGACCTCACCTCCACCAGGTGCTGCTTCTTAATGGACTTGACGGCTGTGGGTCCGACGAGCCCGAAGCGACAGAGACAGAACGACAGAAACAAAAGAGGCCTTTAGCTAAGAGACACATGCGTCGCTACCTCACTAGTTAATAGTGACGTCACTAGACACGCGTCACAGCGACGCTGCAAAAGAAACGTTTGTTATTCCGTCCGCGAGGCGAGGCTGGGTTAGTCACGACCGTTATTAGTGCCGTACGATGAACACGATTTATTTCTCGTGTCGGTGATGACACTTATGCAAGCAAGCTTAGCATATTTACAATATTAAACATCTAGAAGAATCGAAAACTCTGTTCCGTGTATATAAATCTTAGTTTTTAATACGTTTTTTCCCAAATTTAGACACGGACCGAAAGTTTTCGATTCCACAATAATTAATCAAGTATCATTCAGAATAGAACTTATATGAAATATACGGATACAATGCCGAGTAAATATAAGTTACAAACATTCTTCATATCACAATTTTCGATGCACTAAATACACTAAAATGTTTTTGCCAATAAATATAAGACTGAGAAGAGACATACGCTTGCTATCTACTGTTACATTCATGTGATCCATGTCTTAGTAATGGTTTAACATGGCAACAAAAAAAATCTCTA
>JAPOND010000028.1:1145203-1156130 GCA_028829205.1 Ithomia salapia aquinia | reverse complement strand
CCTATTTTTGACGCTAGACAATCATTCTAGTTCCTTAATTCTGGAAGGTATTAGGTACTTACGTTTTCTATTCCCTGTTCGGGGGATTGGTGGATTTGGGACGGAATATAATCTTCGCGGAATTGATCCAGATTTTCAATACCGACAAGGTCCGAGTCATCAGATGTGTCGCTAAATGAAAAAAAAGTTAAATACTGAATTGGAATATCTTGCTTAATAATGTTTCGAATTAGTTCTGGTTACATTTGGTTTATAGTTACTTGAATCTTAATTCTTATAATGGTGTATTTTCTAGTTCTTTATGTCGTTAAAATACACCTATTAGGGTATAGGTATTAGTAGTATATATTGTCAAATGAATATTTTTCTATTGAGGCTTTAGAAAAGTAACAATGAGTTTTTATTTAATGTAAATATTTCACCTAAGAGCGTCAAAATCAGGAGCTCTGATAGCCTCGTTCCAGATGGGGTTGGAGCCCTCAGTTGCGTGCTTGTTAGTACCAGGGGCTGCTATTGCTAACCGGTTCAGCCTTGAATCTTGGGACCCATATTTCGTCATTGAAAGTACTTTGAGACGCCGGTTTAGACTGAAAATCGAAGATGACACTTAGAAATCACAGAATAGTTTCTGTGAGGGGCGATAATAATGTTAAGTAATATAATAATTAAGTGTAGATACAAAAAATGGTATGCCACACATTTGTAACCAGTAATATTATTCCAAAAATATTTTTTATTTGCTATCCATGAAAAAAAAGTTATTTGATTCATAGAATTATAATGAACGTACGCCGTAGTCCTCCAGAAGTACAGTCCCAGCGTCACAACCAGAAGCAGAAGTAGCAGCCCTGCAACAGCTGCCAGCACGTACAGCATTCTGCGGCCGTCATCCAGCGCCGATGGTCTGGAGCCCGTCACCAGGTCCTCTAGCAGCAGGAGCTCTGTGCTCAGCGTGCGCTGGATCTGTCTCAGGCGGCTCGTCTCTCCACGAAGTCTGCACATTATAAAAATAATATATATCTTTGGTCATATATCATTTCAAGAATGAAATTCAGGTGACCGGATAAAACACAAATCAAAAATTTGTCTTTTCTGAGAGTTGAAGTAGCTACATCAAATGGATTGTTCTAGAACTACTTCAAACTAATTCATATATCGTAGTCTCAAATATTTATCCAAGCAATGAGTTCTACACCAGTTACAATAATACAAGAGGAAATATGGGTGTTTGTCTCTAAAATGTTACTCTAGGATTCAGTGAACGCAGGGAATGCAGGAAATCCAGGGAAACCCCGTTTTTGTTTGTTTTAGTCCATCGGCGATGGAGCATATCTGTGTATATTAAGCGGCGTACCCGTCGATGACGTCGGCAGTGACGGGCTCGTCGTTTTGTATAAAGTGCGCTCGTACTTCGGTGAGGTCGTCCCGTGCCGCGCCGGCGCTGTCAACAGCCGGGACCACCTGGTCGATGTTGCACGTCATGTTGAACCCAACGCCGAATGTCGTCGCTATCTGATAGGACAGTAACGTATATACAATTACGGTGGGTCTACCAGTAAAATCTTTTAACGAACGTAACGTTTGCTACCGAACATAGAACCTTCCAATAGATGTTACTAACTTAACGCTCGCTACCGTTATTTATCTTTAATTTAAAAGTGGAGATCGATTTTTGAAGACTAGTCTAGACTATTATAAAAGATATACTAGAAAAATATTTTAGTTGTAACTCAGTATGCCATTAAATAATAAAGAATTTATGTGCCGGACTTAATAATCGAGAAGAAATAGGAAGAATTATTTGTACGTTATGTACTTACGAAGTCCCTTTGTTGCTCCACTTCAACGAGAGCGTTGAGGAATGTGAAAATGATTCTATTTTGGGCTGATATAACGTAGATCTTCACGACGGCCGTGTCCTTAGCTCCCGCTGTTACATAATTAGTAATTTTATTAGTATAAGAAAATAAGTCTTGATACTTAATTTACGGCCCCATGACATTTAAAAAGGTCGTTCTTAAAAAGGTCGGTTCTTACTGTAGCAAGAATAGTTACATTATAATAATATTCATTATATATTCTTAAGGGGCAAAAACTCATATTTAAAAAAACAGTAAGGTACTTAAAACAATTACCAGGATCCGTCGCCACAACATCAAAAACAAACATGCCCTGCATGCTCGCAGTGGGCTGAATGTTAAGGGTTAATACACCGGAGTTTGGGTTTAGGTTGAAGGCAGAATTCTTGACATTCGAGAGACTGGGGTCCACCGTCATGGAAGAAAGGTCGATTTTATAGTCGATATTTGCTTGTTCTGAATGTGTGGCCTAAAAATTATAATTATAATAAAAACCTCTTAAGGATATTGGACAACCCTTTGAATGAGATAATAATAAGAGTATTTGTGTAAATATTGTAAGATTACAATGTTATTTTTATAAACATATATTCAGTCATATTTAAGCCATTTGGTTATAACGTAAGCACGGTCATTTAATAAATAAATTTAGGTGCGATAATTACCGCAACGGTGAGTAACTCCTTATTGACAAAATCCTGCGTGGATATTCCTGCGGTGTACAACGGCTTCACGAAGTGAGGACGAGGGTTCGCCTCTCGTACCTGAATGGGAGACAAAAATATATGACTTAAATATTCAGGATGCAATCATCGGATCGCAGGTGTACACGCTGTGTACGTCTTGAGACATTGACCTTTTTAGATTTAGATGTACCTAACGTTATAGAACTGCCTATCTAAACTTCTGTCTTAAGATACATGTCATTAGTTTTAGTTTTGTTATGGATACCATCAACTTATCAGTCATATATAACTACGTGTATACGCACAGTGATGGTGACCGTAAGCAGTGAGGTGGCGAGCTCGGGTGTAAGATCTCGTGTGTTGGAGGCGGCCACCCGCAAAGCGTGCGACGCGCTGTTGGAGCGGTTTAGGGCCTTGTGTAGAGAGAGCTTATTACTTGTAGCATCCAGCACGAAGTAACCCTCCGCGTTGCCAGCTGCGAAGTGATTAATTTTTTATTGAAATCGTAGTATGACCAGAATTTGGATATTCAATTTGCGTATGTGTTAAAGTAATAATAAAATAACGTTTCATTCACTACAGCCTGAGGCGAATAAACTTACCGATGATGGTATAAAATATATCATGACAGTCCTCTTCACATAGATAATTCTTAGGATCTTCGGCGAGTGGAAGTTGGTGTATTTCCGTTAAGCCACCTTCGTCTTCTAAAAAAAGTTCAAAACATCTGTTATAAATCTACACTCCGCACTTAATAGTAGTATTTATTTGAAAATCAGGAAATATCTGACCGTAAAAAGCGACGTTAGCAGTAGGTAAAGTAAATTTGGGGTCTCCCTGCGTCGGCACGAATACCGCGCGTATAGACACCTCCGAAGAAAGCGGATCGGGGTCGCCGTCAGTTGCACGGAGTCTTATCTACATTAAGGAAGCTTATAATATGGAAGTTTCTATGCATAGAAAAATATTAAGTTCAGGGTATTGAATCCACGTCATAATTGAAAGACTCGTGCTCTGTTGCCAACTTCCATGTTAAGTAGTGGGTTATATATAGGCTGGAAAAAGTATCAGCGTAAAGCAATTAAAGACAATTTTTTGGACACCGGAGAAGGAAGGAAAAAAGTTATTGTTATTCAAACGAGGAATATAAATAACAATAGTAAATTAATCAAAATTATTATCTTCAACTATCAGCGTATGATGAAATTACACACGCCTTAGTAGTAAAAAAGTAGTTCCTTACCTGAAATTCTACAACGTCATCAGCTGGTAGTGTTTGCGCCAACATCAGCGTGCCCGTGTTATCGCCGTCGTTAGAAATACGGAAGTACTCTATTGCCCGATCTCCACAAGCAAATAAACCATATCAATAAATGACTACGTAATTTTTTCTGACTACACATTGCTCAATCTAAAACCTGCAGTAATACATACCATCTCCCACTATCGCGAAGGTGACTTCGCCCGCCTGCAGTCCGTCGGGGTCATAGGCCGTTACACGCTGCAGCAGCTCGCCACTTACCAACACCAGCATGGCGTTTACTGCGGAGCGCTCCTGGAACAGGAACAGTTGTTACCGCGAGTTATCCAGAATCTGTGTTAGCCATTTGTCTGCAGTCTATAGCCTTTACCAATTTTGTTTGTCTCCATTATATATTATTGATAATTAAATGTAAAAATATTTCTTAACCTACCTTAGAAAGTCGCAGTATAACGTTATCGAGTGGGAATGTAAATTTTGGTATATTAAAGTTGTAAGGTATCACAGTGATCTGGTAAATTTCTGATGAATCCAATGACGGATCGCCGTGATCAAAGGCCTGGGAAATTTAATCATAAAATTAATATTCATTTATTTCTTCATTTGATCTTTATTACCGAAAAAACATTTAGGCGGATTAAATGATGAAAACATTATCTGCCAGTCAACCCCAAATCATTAGAAAGTCATTAGAAAGAAAGGTATTAAAATTTATATTTATACTAAATAAAACAAATATTCAAAACAAACGTCAGACTATAAATGATTTTTACGAACTTCACAAACAGTTCATTTTGATCAATAATCACTACATATTATAAAACAAAGTCGCTTTTTCTGTCCCTATGTCCCCATGTTCGCTTAAATCTTTAAAACTACGCAACGGATTTTGATGCGGTTTTTTTTAATAGATAAAGTGTTTCAAGAGGAAGGTTTATATGTATAATAACATCCATTAAATAGTGGAGAAATACTGTTATTTTTGAGGTTTCTAATGTGATGTCGTTAATTATCCCGCTTACATTGCAAACGCAGGCTGAACTATACGAGATTTATCAAAATAATGTACTAATTATTTGTTCACATTGAAAAGGTCTACAGAAAACTCCGCGATGGCATATGTCTATATCTTATGGATATCCCACAATAACATTTTTTCGTCATTTACTTTTTACGACAGATAATGGCTAATTTTCGAAGCGATTTTAACCAATACAGCATAAATCCTTATCCAATTAAATAGCTTAAATAAATTGTTGATTTACTATAGATCTATATGGTCCTTTACAGCATAAGGTTTAAATGAATATTTTCGAAGATATTACATATTTAAAATTGCGGGACGTAGCGCTTGCGGCGGTACTGGCCGTCCGGGCCGCTATGTTTTTATATACAATTCACAGTTTTTCTGTAGTGTATTTAGTATCAGCATTGCACGCACCCCTGCGAAGCTGGGGCGGGTCGCTAGTATTAAATATAATGATCATCTGCCAGTATGTAGGTAAGTTTCTTACTTACTCTGATACCAATATTATAGCTTCCCCAGTAGCCCTTCAGATGCATAACTGTTTCTAATTCTCCCGAAACATTGTAGAAGTTATCGTCGATCAATACATGGACGACTTTGAAGAGTTCTGGAGGAATAATGTCTCGGTTGGTGATGGTTAGGTTTTGAATCTCGTAGCCGACGCGGGAATTGTTCGTGTTTGGTTCATCTCGATCTCGAGCAAAAATATGAGGCGATAATCTTATCCCCTAGAAATAAGTTTTTTTTTAAGTTTCATAAGATTAATAGATAATGCTAGTGAGAAAAGTTTATAGAGAAATACCTACCTCGTTGGAATTTTCGGAAATAGGCCAAGACAGAACTTCAGGTGAGGGAAGCACTGGTGCGTTGTCGTTTATATCTAGTAGTATCACCTCCACTTCGGTACTGTTCTGATTGCGATTACCGTCTGTAGAATATAATTATTTGCTTTGTTTTTTCTTATATAGAATATTTTATATTTTTTAGGGACATGACGTAGATATATGAGCAAATAAAAGCATATACATTTCATAGACAAAACGCATTATTTATAAATAATTTAAATAATTAGAACCGAATTAGGCTCGATCCTGAGACCTCTAAGATTCTATCCCCGTTAGTACAGCAACTGAATCATGTGTCGGCACACGTATAGCGAACTAAATATATAACAAAGCCTTTGAGATATATTTATGTATAGTACGCTAAGTAAGCAATGATTATTTTATTTGTTATACATATATGTTGGTGTCCTTCGCAAAAGTTGATAACGCTATTTATTAAAAATATATATATGTTAGTACTGAAAATAATCATTATGGGAATAATGACCTCCTCCAAAATTGAAATTATCAATCAGTGTAAAGAAGATCTTATGAGTAGGTTCATCCCCATCTCTGTCTAGAACTTCGTGGGTAGTGAAGTGCACGTACACGCGGCCTGAGTCAGGATCCATGGCAAAAAAGTTGTTAAGACGCATATTCACCCCGTAATTGATTTGGTGGCGGATGCTGTGGTAAATCACTGAAAGATGAGAAAAGATATGTTATGCGTTAGAGAGATGAATAGAGATAGGAGAATGTAGTATTGTACAGTGATTTCCTTTATTTGAATTATGATCTATTTTAAGCCACACCATCTCTGTCGCCATCTTCAACAACAAGTGTGACCACTTCATCTCCGTCTTTCGCGTTTTCATAAATGGTCACCCTCGTTTGAAACTTGTCAGTTCTTGCCAATGGTGTTTTGTCGTTCGTGTCAATTATTTGTATCGTTATCTGATAAAAGATAATTTGAATTAATTTGCCATTTATGTAGTAGTATATACTTGTATGACATAAATCTGCTTCTGCTGCAGTAAATATCATTCATGATTTACAATTATAACTTTTTTATTTGTTGTAGTAGTAAAATTGTATTTTCTGAGCCTATATTACACATTTGCAGTTCATAACTTACATTGCCCTCTGTCACAAAGTAATGTTTGTCTGGCCCACATTCTTCGGGGGGTCGTGAGCAGCGGTCGGTTGCCCGCACGGTGTAGTGCAGCCATTCCCTGGGCTCGTCTGCATCGATGGCCCCTTCAGCGTCCACTGACAGCTGACCAGACTCGAAGTCGATTTTCACAAGGCTGTCCGGAGTATTTTCTCTGGGTCTATAAGTTGTACTTGTTTTATTTAGGTGTCAAATCATGTAACCTTTATTAGAACTAAAAATACTTACACTATGGTGTATCTAACTTGGTTATATAAAGGTCCATCCGCATCCGTGGCTATGACTGATCCAATGACGGTGTTGGTAGTGGACTTCTCACGCACTCTAAAAGTCTGTTCCAGTGTACCGGTGACCCATACGGGTGGATTGTCATTCATATCCAAGATTGTAATTGTGAAAGTTACTGTTGATATAGCATATATTAGAAAATATGTTTTTTAGCATTGACTTATGCTAAAGAAAATGCTATCATGTCTTGGGCAGTTTTTAAGGCTATATATATGTATATTTTTAAAGAGTATCCATTATTTAATACGTCTAATATTTTACGTTACTTTTTTACATTGATACAGGACAACACTGAAAACTGATACAAAGCGCCCTCCCCGGAAAATACGTATATTTGTCTTACTCATAAACAAAATACTTTACACGATAGTGCTACACTCAAGGAGTGCCACAACACGGTTTTAGTCGACGCACAATATGAAAGTCCTGCACGAGATCTAATAGATCTCTAACGCAGTGAACATGTTAACTGATTTATATATTCATTGAAGTCAGAAGTGATATGTTTGCCATCTGATCTTAATATCACTGTAAGCTGTCATACATTTTTTTTTATAAAAGTTTATAAGACAAATCTATATTGTGTTTAATGTCGAAATATAAACGTTGTTACAAGGTAATTTAAAAAAATCAAAAAAAATTGTTATAACTTAAAAAATAATCATACGAAGTAATGCCTTACACTCATCATAATCATCTCCAATCGCGGTATTTCTGTCGACCACTCTGATAGTGATGTAAAGCACCTCGAACATTTCGTAGTCGATGGTTACACCTGGTCTGATCTCTCTGACCACTAGACGACCAACAGCTTCACCTCGTTTGTCATTTGGGTATGAGGTTACTATCTCCAAACAACTTAAACAAACAGTAAACGAAAAGAGCTTTCAGTAATCGAAGGACAAAAAGAATAGTAGGTAATATTAATTTTATCTGAACCAGCTCATAGGTATTCGTGCACATGGTTTCCACACAGTAGCGACATCAATTCTAAACTAACAATAGTCTAACCGCATAAAAAAATTATATAAACTTCTGTAACATATTTAAAATTAGGAAGGCCATTCTTAAACTTATATTTGTTACCCTTCAATCTCGTTTTTATCCGTTTCAGCACCCCGTTTCATAGCATACGAGGTTTCCCAAATTATGTCAAAATGCAGGTCTGCTGTAGTGTCTGGGTCCGTCGCATTAATGAACTGATGCGCTTCGTCGTTGATGATAAACCCGTCCAAAACGTTCTCCTCCACCTGCGTGCTACCTCGCGGCTAAGCAAAAGTTGCCAATATCAACAATGAATATAAGTAGCACTTCAAGTTGTTCGATAAATAACTATTCATCTTTATAGTAACTACGTTAGAAAGTAATTATCAAGCTCGGTTTATTTTGAATTCTGAAAATCTTTATCGCGATTATTAATTACCTGATAAAATGTTTTACAATATTCTTATAAGCATACTGACCAGTCTCAAACTAGGTGGAGTATTATTGACGTCTTTGAGCCGTATGATGAGTTGCGAAGTAGCTGTGTTATATGGTTCTCCTAAGGTGTCCTCTGCCAGCACCTTCATACAAAATAAAGAACATAGTTATATTAAACATACGTTTAGCCCGATTGATTCTTTAATCTGATTAAACAACTCTTTTTTATGCTTTACGATAAAAAACTATATTGGTACATTTCCCTCATTACTTATTATACCTTACTATAAAAAAAATAATCAAAATATGTGTACCTGAACTAGTATTTCATTTTGTCTTTGAAAGTCAAAACTGTTATTGCGGGACACCACGATTTCACCAGTTTCATTATTTATTTGTAGATACTCCTCAGCGTTACCCATGATGCTGTGGCTGTAACAAAAATATCATTTATATTAAAGTAAATTTTATCTCTTGTTTTCTTTTTTTATATTTCTGTTTATTTCCCGGAATTAAACGATTACACAAAGCCTGACTAAGAGACTGCTAATAATTTCCGTAAAAATATTTTTAAAACTCCAGTTTTTAAATGATCACCATATAAGATTTGGCTACTTTAGCGCTTTGGATATTTAGATTAGTTGTCGATAGTTTTTGCGCAGATACCAAACCCGTTAACGTTGGTGTGAAAAAATTACGGGCCATATAAAATGATAGTTTTTGTTACTACTAACAATAACTAACATAGTTTATAAGTCAATATTGTTAGTAACACACTAATACAATTATGGATCTTTAATGGGATATAAATGATTTTATTTATTTTATTGTTCTTAGAGAAGAACTGAGGGAAAAGTAAGGTGTTTTTTAAACAAATTAAAAATCTTAATTTTAATTATTTTTGATTGTTGCCAATAAACAACATTCTGTATGTTTAGCTGTATAAAAGAGCGAATAACATTTAGTCACTTACATAACTTTATCATCAATATCTCTGTCCCGAGCTAAGACTTGGCCAACCCTAAATCCTTCACCCTCAGTCTCATTGAAGGACACAGTCTGAGTCAGTTCATCAAAAATGGGTATCTCGTCGTTCCAATTAGTCAAAGTAATGTTCACCGTTGCAACCCCTACAAATTCAGGGTTGTCCAAATCAGTTGCTATTACCTATAGTAAGAAATAGAAATTGAACATATAAGATAAATAAACATTTTTAATATTAGATGTTAAGTACATATGTGTATGTTAGTAATGTATGTAAATCCTTAAACGAGTCTATGGTTTTAAATAAATAAAATCTATTAATGATTAGATGACCTTAATTTGAATGTTCTGGAATTCAGGCAATTCAAAGTCCAGCATACTGTGATTGGTAGTACCCATGATGAAGGTCTGTTTCTGGTATCCTGTTTCTGGCTGAATAAAGAACGCGTTGGCAACTCCAGAAGGAAAGACGCTCTCTAGATGCACTCTGTATTGTGCGTTTTTACCCTAAAATTTAGAGTGATGTCAATTGTTTCAAAAAAATACTTATATGATTAGATGAAATTAGATGATGTTTTATAAATCAATTATATTAAATACCAAACATACCAAATCTTTGTCATGAAAGCCAAATTCCTTGTCGAAATATAAAGTAAGGGGCGTTTCCTCAGGAATTACAATATTGTACTCGGGATAAAGAGGTTCCGGTTTATTGTCGTTAATGTCAATTACAATTATTACTAAGTTTGTAGACGTCGAGAATGTATCATTATCATATTTATAAGCTGTGAGGGTCACTTGAAACAATTCCCGCTCTAAATAATCTCTGTCAATTGGAAAAACTTGAAAAATAGCTCCACTATGACCACCCTCTAAGTTCTTTATATCAAATAGGTGTTCTTCACCTGCAAAGTTTTCAGAATATGTTATTAACTTTATAAATAGCTTTAATATCAAAATACCAGGAATTTTGCTTCTATAATACAACCTTCTGCAGTATCTATTTTATAAGAAATTGGTTTATTGATGCCAGTGTCTCCATCTATTGCTCTGACAGTAAAATTTTTAGCGGTCTTCTCATTGAACTGTTGAACTGCGAAGACCTCGATCCAGCGTGGCGGACGATGCTCTACATTTTGCACTTGCACCATTGTTGTAACTGTGTGATTATTTGGAAGAGAGTCCTGGAAAAATGTTTAAAGAAGATATAATCAAAGTATACAGGTATGAATTACTTTAGAGTAGGCTCTAAAACAACTAGAATAGAAAAAACAAAGCAAAGCCGGATAGTTTAAGAACTTGCCAGTGAACTTACTACAATTAATAATGTCATGTGAGTAATAAAATATGTACCCTTAAAAGTTAAAAATTTTAATTTAAAATATTAGGAACAATCACTGTCGTA
>JAPOND010000028.1:942304-953529 GCA_028829205.1 Ithomia salapia aquinia | reverse complement strand
AAGATATTTATAAATAGTAAGTTCAGGTTATGCGCTGCACAGGATGATACAGTCCTAAAAACCGTGTCGGGATTCGAGAAAATAGACGGCCTAACTACGTAAAACGATATAATAACATAGTACAATATATACACGAAACAATTGCATAAACACACAATTATAGTGCAAATCAACTTTAGTGGTACAAAACTCTAGTACTACCACATATAATAGAAAGCGAGGAAGCAAAGCTAATGTAGGAGATGCCAATTCAGACGGAAGTTATCGTGGCCTATAATAGATCAGATATCATCTACATCCAATAAAGCAGCAAATAAAACTCGACATGACATTATCATCAGATAAGAATATAGGAGAAAAAGAAAATAAAAACTTTGTAAATACCATGTACTCAGAAGAGGTTAATGAAATAACAAGACTATGGAAAACAAAAACCGAAATAATACCAATAGAGCCACGTGAATAGTTGCAAAGAGCCTTCAACGTTATATTAAATTACAATATGCAAAAAATGATTTAAACATAGTACAAACACCAACCAAACAAGTATTCACACAAAAACAATTTAAGGAAAAGTTTTAGTAAAACTGCATACTCTGAAACGAATCAGAGAGCTGAATCTGTTCTTCCAGGGTCTCAAAGCGGACAGTCAGAAAATCTGTGTAGACTCCAAATGAAGCAATTAGTTATATAGATATACTAGTAAATATATTAAATAAATAAAAATTCTTAACATATACAATGACTATTCAAATTCATTCATGTATATTTATTCAAATAATCATATTATTAAACATTTTGATATATATGAATAAGACTCGTAACATTGCTACAGTAAAATTGCTTGACTTTAAGGATTAAGCTGAAGCAAAATATTTTTAAAGTTCTAGTCTAGATCACAAACGAGTACCTACTATCTAGGTCAAAAAAATATGAATTTTCCTAAATACTGATCTTCAAAATTAATTACTTTAGTTATATGAAATTATTTTATTTAAAATTATTACATAGAGAATTATTTAAGGCCTTTAAATTTATTCACCGACTGGCTTCATAGTTGAACCTTCCTTGCCTTCACTGTTTTATATAGGTTATTGCGTATTACCGGGATTGATTGTTATTTAGTAATAGTATTATTTGAAACAGGGAATGCCAACTGAAGCTGAATTATTATGTAGACCAGCATAGAGAGTGTCAAACTGATCAGGTATCTTACACTCGTCGTGAATATGCCGTAGAGACATGGTTCTGTTTTCCGGTATTTTATTGTATTGAGTACATTATCAACAATTTTTACTGTAGCTCCTGCAAAGAAAGTAATGTTAGTTAGACTCAAAACTTGGGGGTTAAAATTTTACTTCTCATCTTATGTTAAATTTTCAATACTTATTTTTTTTTAATGATGACTTACTTGGCATGTCACAGGTTAATTGAATATATGTACAGATAAGAATTGTTTTGTCTATCTGTCCTTTAAATCCGTTTATCACCATATATATTGCTGTCATATATACCCAGCCCATAAGAACCCACCCAGTCACACCCATGATACGAAGAGGATTTATATCCTAAATTTAAAAAATGCAATGATATTGAATTTAGCAAATTTTAATAATATATATTTTATTCAGATCTACTCACCTTAGACTTTAGATAAATTATGACGGCTTGTACCATCACAAATGTAGACATTTGTACACACGTACTTCCCATAAATAACTAAAAAACGAAAATGAAAATTATATGCCCATGTTGAAATTTAAATAAACACGAACGAAAACTTACTAAAAATTTGAAATTATTCTGAACTGCTCGATACTGAATAAAGATTATCTTAAAAGCTTTAACGAATTGTTTCAGGTCCGATCTTTCGTGAAAGGAAACAAAATCATTAAATTTATCTGGCCAAATCAGTGTACTTAAAAGAAATCCCTTCGAAAAAACTTTAGGTTTGAAATTTGCTAATTTAATGAGTGCCACGTTAAGGTATCTAACCCGCAAGGTTAAAAATACAAAAATAGCATAAAAAGCACCATAATCATGAAATACAAAAACTAAAATAATGAAAGCATTGCAGGTAATCATGGACCCCATGCAAGGAGAACTGGCCACAATGATTCCAAACATTGAAAATATCTTTAAAAAGTCAATAAAACTGCTTAAGCAAATAAAAAATCTCTTTGAAATACTTCGCATAAATTTAGTTTCTTTTGCGCCTAGGATTACATCTATATCGATACAATTGTTAAGCAATTCCACTCCTGAATTACGGTTTGGTATTAATATATTTAGAAAGACAACATTATGTAACATAAGTAATATAAATAATATCCAGATCTCAGTTATCAGAGCATATTGCTCTTTGAGATATGCATCGTAGTAAACGTAAAAGGCACAAAAATTTAACATAATCAATGCTATTATATTTTTCCATAAAAGTGATAGAGGCTTGGTTATGATAGTCCCATTTTTTATTTCAAAACGAAGTAATCCCGATAGGCGTATAGGCAAAAGATATCGACTGCCGAGAGTTTTTACATATTCCTTTAAAAGATTTTCTCTTTGAGTAGACATTGTCTCTTCGACAAACTGTATCAGAATACGACAATTCGAAACGATTTTAATATTACCATTAGATATTAGGTTCATAATGGTCTTAGGTTATACCCAAGAGCTAACTACAATTTTACCTAATGACAAATTTCAATTTTTAACCTATTATGGTCGAAAAACCTATTTATTTTATCAGTCAATTTGATTAGGATCTCATTGATTAGTATTTTAACAGAAATCTAATAAATATTGTCTATGTTCAGACAAAACGATTACATTTACAATGTTGTAAAGTGAGGAAGACATGCAGCTGCTTTCAGAATATGTTCACGTTGATAATATTTTCTATATATCATTATTTATAATTGTAATTATAGCCAGCGCTAATTATTAAGTTGTATAATTCGGTATTAGATTTTTTTTGCGATAAATATAAAGATCATATATAAGTTTTATAACAAAACTATTTTTTTTATTTTTTATTTGCAATAATTAAAATATGTATCAAAATAAAAAGTTATTGAATCCAGTACCGAAGACACGCGACAGCCCCCGCACAAATCCGAGTGCATTTGACGTCATAATGTTAGTTTTCATTCATCGTAATGGCCGTAAATGCTAGACTGTCATTAAATAGCTATAACATTATGACGTCAAATTTATGGTGATTAATCGTGGTGCGTTCATAATCACGTGATTTTTATTTTAAAATATCAACTTCCAATGGCTTATAAAAAATCGAAAAAATAAAATTTCACATTTTCGTACAACATACCAACATAGTTAATAAAAAAGTTTTCAAATACATAAAAAAAAACAATTTTTTTTTTAAATTCAAATTCCCAATTAATAGAAAAAGGCATTCACTTTGTGTCATTTCTTCCCTGTCAATCTTGTGAACTGCTTTATAATCCAGCACATTAAAATCCGGACTTGATGACGGCTCGTCTTCAACTGTCATGTAATCTGAAACGTTTGTTTCCAACCGCGGTTGGGTCTGTCGAACCTTATGACCCAATCCTTAGTTTTGTTGTGGAATTAACAAGGCGTTTTTAAAAGGCTTAATCATCGTCTTAAGAATCATATCATGATACTCTTGTGCCGATATATTAACACCTATTTCAAAAAAATATGGCTTAATCACTTCTTGATGGCTAAAACCTCACTCATCCCTTGCTTCTGTCAGTAAATGTCCACGTTGCACGCTCACTAGTAGAGGAACTGATTAACTAGATAGAGTCATAGAGCTTTCAGCTTAAATTGGTTCATTCTACTTAAAGCATTGCTCAATACTTTTTTTCTCCATTTTAAATATATTTTTTTCGGACCATTGCCTTTCCCTGAATGTTTTTTTGATTTTACCATCCAATTCATTTCCAAATTATTCATTTAAATAATGACAAGTGCGTCTCTTATGTATACTATAAATACTATATGGATGGCCTATTCTCTTTCCGACACGAATAGAGAGAGTTCTTTGGACCTATCAATGTCCCGCTATATAAAGGTTCACTAATACCAAACAAAAATATAATTTACTCTCGGAAATCAAGTGCAAAGTTTATGATTGATTTGAATAGTCAATTTAAAAAGTCAGAGAGTATCCATGGTTTTTTCTCCAGTTATTTTCCATAGAACCTTTTAAAAACTTGCATCAAAATCATCACGTTTCATAAATACAATGAATGCTTTCTTTGAAATATTTTTTTGATTTTGAATTTAATAATTGTTTTATACATTATGAACACGTCTTAGCCGTTTTGAATGGGGAGGGGTTCAAGAAAATAGGGCCTATATTATAGCAATAACATTGCTAAAATTAAATTTAATAATTAAATGTAGTAAATGTAACACCAACATACAAAATATGGCACTGTATATTTTAAACAAAGACAAACTGTAGTGATTATAAATTTATTAGTACAAAAATTATAAAACACTAGCAGGGCTGCGCGCTAGAGGTCGCGTGCAACACGTCCAGAGCTGTGCACAGCGATCGGTAGTCGACCTGGTGAATACATAAAGTAATGAATGCATTTGTTAATCTGAGACACTACATGGAACATATGATTACATAAATCATTCTGTAAAAAAATAGGAATTTAAAGTTTACCAAAAAAATATTCTTTAGTGACCATAAAAATTTGCAACAAAATAGGGAAAAAAAATACAAGGCTTAGGTTTTCACATTGAACTTTAAGAACTATAATTGCTACAAAATGTTACAGACCTCGTCACCGCAGCCGCGACGGTAGCCAAAACATTTGTAAAGGAGGTCCCGCTCGCGCGCGGAAAGACGCTCCAGTAGACCGCGCTGGCAAAGCGATCGCTCTATACTCACGCGGGGTATCGTACCGCAGTTCTCCTTATCTGCGTCCTGTAACAACAGCATAATTTGTTGTAGATGGCTGGTAGTATAACATAATCCCCAGTTATCAACCTCTTGCCTGGCGGCACCTGCGGATACCCATAACGGACTTTTCCGAGGGAAAAAAAAGTGCGGCATACCTGATATTCAGTATTACCAAACGGTATTTGATGGTCATTCAGATATATGAACCAACTTTTGATACATACTGATGGAAAGATGGAGGTAATTCATGAGGACATATCGAGAGCCATGTACGAGTATGCCTTCAAAATACATTACAAAGTTCTTGGGGAAGACTAACGCGAAATCACGTGAACAAAGAGATGATGAGCTGAGTTGAATCAGTTGTTGGATGTGTTTTAAAAATCGCTGCTAACATAATCAAAATATCATCTAATCAGACACTCGATCTTCAGAGCAATAGGTGTGATATGAGACATGCAGTCCTTAGTCGATGTATCGAAATACAGGGATCCCAATAGACAGTTTTATAAAACAACTAGCTGTTTCCCCGACTTCGTCGGCGAAGAATTTGAAAGAAAAGTTAGTTAGTTTATTTAGTTTTTATTAAGATTTTTTTTTACTATGATATAATATTTTTTCTAAAATAAAAGAAGCCTTAGAGACACGACCTTTGCCGATTTAATTCAGCGATAATTGTAAAGACGATAGACAGAAACCAGGGTTGAAAAGTTTTGACGACTTTCTGACAGCCCAGTAAGCCGGTTTTCGAAAAGACTTCACAACCATAGATCACATACATACATTGGCTTATCTAAAGCACCTATCGAAAGCATGCTTTCGATTTCATAGTGATCTGGGCTGTGCTGCAGTCCCTTGAACAGTGCTACATTGATTACCGATACATTGTCAAGCTCAATTTTTTGTACTCGTATATGTAATACCACCGATCGATCTAACCCAGCTAAAACTTACTCACTTTAAATTTGCAGATGACATCGTAATCATGGCAAAATAGCTGGAGGACCTAAGCAACATGCTCAGTAACCTAAATATAGTTTCTTAGTTGTTAGGCTTTAAAATAAACGTGGAAGAAACAAAACCGTATCCTACATAGGTTAAAATTAAAGTGGCAATAATCAGGCCACATCGCTCGTAGAACCAATAAACTATGGGTAAGAAGGTTCTTGAGTGGTAACAACGGAAGACGAAATATGGGCCCCCCATTAGATGGACCAACGACCTGATAAAGATAGCAGGAAGCCATTAGATGCAGACTAACAGACAGATGTGGAAGTCTTCGAGTGCAGGCATATGTTTAGCAGTGAATTTTTTTAAGCTGATAATGATGATCTGCCTGCATAACTCACCTTAAATACTTCTAATATATTCGAGAGCTGGTCTGGGAAATGTGCCAGTTTATCGAGAGCTCCAGCGACGAGAGCACGTTCTTCAAAGTTTAGGTAGTTGAGGGGTGAGTCCCGTGATGGAACGTGAGGCACCGGAGACAACAGCGGTGCCCGCTCCAGCCCCGCCTGCACCAAACTCTCGCCCACAGTATCAGAGAACCTCTCGTACTCCACGTAGCGGCGACGACCCGGTGCGCTGAAACTGCCAGCGAACTCTCGTTCTTTTAAAATATATGCCATAAGGAATGCACTAACTACACATTCTGATTCTATGGAAAATATTCGAGAGATAAAAGTCTGAAATATCATTCATACAACTAGCCTGCGTTATAGATAAAATCGAAGGTATAATAGTAACACTTACACCTCCATGAGTGTGTCCATTTCAAGTGGGCTGAGTGCGAGTCCAGCGGCTGCTAATCCACGATAGAAATCAGCACGCGCCACGACACGCTCATGTCGAGGGTCAAACTGTGACACAAACTCACGAGGACGCACGCCCTCGCGAACCATCTAGCGAAGTATATGATAGGAATACTTTTTTGTAAGTCACGAAGAACAGACAAATACAAAAAAAGTGAAGCACACAATATATAATACAAACTTTTCCTTTGATTTTGGCAAGTATCTGCACGATATCGGTCTCTCGCGGGTCAACGACGCTGTCTTTGTTTTTGCGGGACGCCACCGGTGGACGTGAAATAGTGGCGCTTTCTACTGGCTTCTCTTCTAACTTTACAGACAAGTGTACATATGTTTATTAAATTTGGCAGATAATAAGCAGGTGGTTTACTTGATTTACTTATTTTTTATTGAAGGTTAATATAAAAGAAAGGTTAAAAGAATAACTTTCCACCCATAAGTAATGTGAAATAGTTATTGTACCATTGTATTAATTATACCACATGAATGTGTAATTTTTACTGGCCGGGACTGGATGGCGAAAATTTAATTCCCTCCCTTCGAAATTTTGTTTTTAATTCCTATGAAACCAATAAAAAATCTTTACAATGTTGGAGGAAAGCGTGTAGCAGGTCTGTGCAGACAGGTGCGGAATATTTATGGATAGAACTCACTTCATCGAGAAGGGCGACGTAATTAAACCCACAATCATCAAGGTAACGCAACTCAAGCGCTCGCAGTTGTGCTGCATCGGGTAGCACGCCAGCACGCGCCAGCACGCGCCGCACCTGCGAGCGCGACACGTGCCCGTTGTTGTGGCTGAACGGACCAATAACTTATTAAAAGGAAAATTAAAACTACGGCGGTGTCTAAGGCACTGAAAGTCCTATCAGGGAAAGTTTAATTTATATATAATATGTTTTACTATTTCCTTTTATCTTATCGTTTTAAACTTTAACTACCAGTTGCCTTACTATTCTTTCATTCATTCAAGGCTGAAATGCCTTATCTCCCTTTTGTTGCGAAATCTAGGCTAGAAAAGATATTACAAAAAATATATTTTTTTTAAATTATTCAATGCAGAAACCATGCATATATTATTTTTTATGTAACGTGTTATTGCCATTTCGAGAATCACCCAAAGAAATGTGTATTTTAAATTATTATTAACTACATAGCAAATTCTTCAGTTTCGTGACTTTCATAGCCTTTCGGGTAGGTTTGCCGTAGACGTGCATAGATAGTTACACACTCACCCTCAAAGAGGATGGCTAATTCTCGTAGGTATTTAAAATAAACAAAAATTATTAGCTACTATTTATTATTCAAATATCCTATTTGTAAGCATTTAGATTTGTGAATAAAACTCATAAATACTTCAAAAAACTATTTTCTCCACTTCTATAAATTTTGTGCCTTAAAAATTAAACTGAATCAAAACATTTTAAAAGTTACTATCTAGGTCACAATATTATCTACTCTTCTATATTCTCGTTTAACAGAATTAATGACTACATTTACATAACTAGTTTATTTAAAATTAGTATACCCAGCCTAGGCTTAATTTAAAGATATTTCAATTCAAATTGCATAATAAAAATACATTAAATATAACAATGAAACCACCGCAACAATGATGATTCATATTGAACTTTAATTTCTTCTCCTCGTTTCACAATCCAGTACACGGATATATCCATGGCGTTATAACAGATCATAAATACTTAATTGTAAAAAGCGATAGCATATCAGTAGTTAAAAAAACTGTCATTAACAGTAAAAAGAATATACTGCTTCTGTCACCAAAATTTGCAGGATTACGCGTTGGGTCAATCTAAAAATTCCTTAAAATTTTCGTTTGACACTCGTCCAGCCCTTTCGGAGTCTATAAGGAAGATACATACAAAATTTGCCTTTTATCGGTATAGTATTGTTACATCGATATTGAGGATCGATAGGAGATTGTTACATCGATAAATTTTCGGGCTTTTAAATTTTACATCATCACCGACTGGCATCATTTTAGCACCTTCAGTCCTTGCATTCACTGTTTTATATTTGTTATTGCATATTACCATGATTCCTTGTTCTTAACTAAGAGTATTACTTGAACCAGGGAATGCCAACTGAAGCTGAATTATTATGTAGACCAGCATAGAGAGAGTTAAACTTATCAGGAATCTTAAAGTCGAGGTGTATACGCCGTAAACACATACTTCCCTATTCCGGTATTTTATAGTATCGAGTACACTGTCAACAATTTCTACTGTAGCTTCTGCAAAGAAAGTAAGATTAGTTAGACTCAAAACTTGCGAGTTTAAATTATTGCTTCTAACCTTGTCTTGTCAAAACTGTATTTTTTTATTGTATTGTGACTTACTTGGCATGTCACTTGTTAATTGAATATATGTACATATAAGAATAGTTTTGTCTATCTGGTCCTTGAACACGTTTATCACCATATATATTTCTAGCATGTATACCCAGGCTATCAGCACCCAGCCAGTCACACCCATGACACGAAGTGGATTTATATCCTATGTTAAAAAAATCATGAAGTAATAATAAACAAAGCATGTTTTAATAATAAATATTTTGTTAAGATCTACTTTACTCACTTTAGACTTAAGATAAATTATTACAGCTTGTACCATCACAAAAGTAGACGTTAGTACACAAATACTTCCCATAAGTAACTTAAAAACAAAGAATCAAATTATATACTGATGTTAAACTACTTCAAATATACACGAAGGATCACTTACTATAAATTTGAAACTATTTTGAACTGCTCGATGCTGAATAAAGATTATCTTAAAAGCTTTAACGAATTGTTTCAGGTCCGATCTTTTGTGAAAGGAAACTAAATCATTAAATTTATCTGGCCATAGCAGTGTACTTAAAATAAATCCTTTCGGAAAAATTTTAGGTTTCAAATTTGCTAATTTGATGAGTGCCACGTTAAGGTATCTAACTCGCAAGGTTAAAAATACGAAAATAGCGTAAAAAGAACTATAATCGTGAAATGCAAAAAGTAAAACAATGAAAGTATTGCAGGTAATCATAGTCCCCATGCAAGGAGAAATAGCCACAATGATCCCAAACATTGAAAATATCTTTAAAAAGTCAATAACACTGCTTAAGCAAATAAAAAATCTCTTTGAAATAATTCGCATAAACTTAGTTTCTTTTGCGCCTAGGAGTAAATCAATGTCGATACAATTGTTAAGTAATTCCACTCCTGAATTACGGTTTGGAAATAACATATTCAGAAAGACAACATTTTGTATCATAAGTAATATAAATAATATCAACATATCAGTTATCAGAGCATAATGCTCTATGAGATATGCATCGTAGAAAACGTAAAAAGCACAAATATTAAACACTATCAATGTTAGGATATTTATCAGCAAAACTGGTAGTGGCTTCTTTGTTATAGCACCATTTTTTATTTCAAATCGAAGAAACCCCGATATGCGTAAATTCAAAAGGTATCGACTGCCGAGAATTTTTAGATATTCTTTTAAAAGTTTATCTCTTATAGTAGACATTGTCACTTAACCGACTGTATCAGAGTACAACAAAACAATAAAATTTTTAATATTACCCGTAGTTATTAGGTTATTATTGTTTAGGTATACCCAAGAGATAACTACCATTTTCCCTAATGACCATTTAGAAATACATACATATACACATAGAATATGTTGCCGTTGTTGTTAAAAATCTATTTATTTTACATGTGTTTTTATTTTGAACGTTTAATACTTGTGTAAATATTTATTTATAGAGATATAAAGGAAATTTAAAAACATTGATTAGGACATTTAAAAGAAGCCTAATAAATGTCGTCTACAAGATAAAGACGGTTACATTTAAAATGCTATAGAGTAAAGGAGACATACCAGGGATTTGAGAACATGGTCTTCATTACTAAAACGTTTAATATATCATTATTTATAATTGTAAAATAACAAAGTGGAAGTACGCCATAAATCGAGTTGGTAGAAGTTAAATTTGTCGGCGTGCAGTGTGGATAGTGAAAATTGGCGGCAGGAATCAGATTGAATAAGTCGTGTTTTGAAGAGTTATTTAATTTACCTGATAATTGCGGTGGAAGACGTATAAAGATGCGATATCCCTCCGCAACGCCAAAGAATCAAGCTTATCACGGAACGCTGGGTTTCCTACAACTCGAGTAGTTCGTCGTTGGAAGCGGTGAAATAGTAGACTTGATAACGGGATGATCCTTGCTAAAGATGAGGGCACTTCTCTATGTGTGGTTTGCGGGTTTTTGGTTCGGCGTGAAGTACTACCTCGCTCTGTAGTTCACTTCTATTATTTTTGAGGCGAACCTTGCGTAGCTTTCTAGGTGACCTTGAAACTGATAAACGTTCGATATTTAGAGGCCCAATACTTCGACACTTGGCTAGACATTGAGGAGAGTGTTTTCAAAGATAAATTATACGAGTGGGTTTTTTGTTGTTGTAAACGTTTATGCGTACGTCTTGTGCCTTCTTTGCTTA